>WEKX01001788.1:33976-76521 GCA_013390025.1 Pitta sordida | reverse complement strand
CCTTACTGATTCTGTGATTTTGTGACTATTTTCTAGGGCACAGAAAATGTAAGTGTGCTCAAATCATCTCACAGCTACTATGCAGAACACTTACCTTTCTTGTGGTTAGACCATGTCCCACAAAATGTAGCAAATAAACTGGCTCCTCAGACTTGTACAGGAAAACATGGTTCTAATTGCAGTTGATCTGGAGTAGCCCAAACTGCAAAACAAGCAATTCTAATGGGGCCGAGGGGACTCGCTATGATGAAACCGGTCAGAGGAGGGAACAGTTTTTATCAGCATACAACAATAATGTTGCATCACAGCCTTGAACTCACATTGTAATAAAATCTTCTGGCCAACTATTGATTACAGGGCTACATTATTTGTGCAAGATCAGAAGTGGGGCATGGAAAAGTTTTGGAGATCCCATGGCAAAAAGAAAACAAAACCCCTGTCTCCTTTGTCTTTTGTATTATTTAGCATTGTACCAGAGAACAGCACACTCTTGGAGCCTGGTAAGTGACCTAAACAACCAATAACAGAAAGATGTGACTGCAATCAAAGATACTCAAGTTTCAGTAGAAGGACCTACAGTGTCAAGCAGTGCAGCATTGCCTAGGACTGCCACAATCCCCACTGCCAGTTGGAATAGGAATTAAAGGCAGAAATTAATGGCTCTTGCAAATGAAACAGGCATTACAGATGCATAACTTGGGAGTTTCTAACAGCTCAGGGAAGAAGCAGCAGCCAATAGAAAGCTAAGAGCTGCTTGAGAGCCACCTACTAAAGTTTCATCAGTAAAGGGAAAAGATTTACAGTCATTGCAGTAAACTAGGACAAGAAGCTGTCTTTGGAAGTGTACCTCAGAAATGCTGCAAACTGAAGCATAAAAAAGATCTTTGAAATTCTACATATGTAAAATATTAGAAAATTAATACAGAAAACTTGAAACTCTGCAATACCTAATTTATAAAGACATATCTAGGGCCCTATCTAGGCAAAAAATAAAATAATTTAGATCATAAACCAAAGAAACTCTGTTGTTAGAACTTGCTGTGAGAAGCAATCAAGGAGGTAGGTTGTTACAGGATTCAAAAGGCAGTTTGTATCTAAATGCATCTTGAACTATGACTCCCTTCCTTTAATTTTGTTTTAAATGGGGGAGAGTGTGATGGAGAATCAGTTATTCACAAAGCTCAAGGAGTTTCAGCTGAAAGCATACTAACAACCCCAATCAGTAAGAAAGGTCTTCTATTGCCCAGACAAGCACAGGTGGGGCCAAATCCAAGAAGGTGCACTAAGCACAGATTACAGCCACACACCAAAGCAGTGCTTGGCCAGTATCCTATTTCTGTCAGGTAGGAGATTCTAGAGGAGAGCAGAAGAACAAGACAAGGAGGTAATGCTGTATCTCACCCTCAAGACCTTTTTCAGTTTCCACTTAAATGCAGGTCGGGGGCTTCCAAGTCTAGAGGTGATGTCTTGGCATTCAATAGCCATACACTTGTTCCTAATTTTGTCCAAGCACTTAATGAAAACATGTTTGCTACAAAAAACCTTCTAATCTCAGGCAACCCCAAAAAATCCTCTTGCCAGTAGAAGTGTTAGCTTGTGGTGAAAGTTGGTCCGTTCCCCCTTTTTTAGAAATCAGCACTCCCTTTTGAAGGGGTAAAATATTAGACAAGACATAATAAAAAGATTCTATAGTAACAGATATCCTAGTAAGACTATGCTAGACTTTAGAAAAATAGCCAGATGACAGAAACATATATTTAAATAGCACCCATGAAATTAAACACTCAAATATCAATATGTGTATTCCTTCTGGTATTTACTTATTAAAAAAAAAAAAAAAAAAAGCCCTGCTGTTCCAATTCCCTTTTCAGTGAATCAAGGTTTATGATTTACTTTCAGAAATTGAATGCTATTCCCACTAGCCTCATCTCATCTATCCTTGAAACATAATACTTACATTACAAAATATTTCTTGGGGTTCTGGAATAACTGAACAGTGCTTTATGCTTTCTCTTTGTTTTGTTATGTGCAAACTAAACACTAGTCCCCTCCAGGCACAAAAAAACCCAACAAACCAAAAAAACCAAGACTTACTGGTTCTAAGGAAATAGCAAGAAGCTCGAAGGCAGCTGAAAACTATTGTATAACAGAAATCAGAACTATAAAGCCAGTTTTCATCCATTGAAATAAGTAGACAAATTAAAAACAAACAAAAACATGAACAGGTAGACTTTACACAAGTGGTCATGAGAAGATTAGGGCTCAAATTTCGATTTCCACACCAACTGGATTGCTGAGAAATAATCCCGGTTCATAGTTTTGTAGTTTGGATTCAGCGGCTCTCCAGACTAAAGGAAAGCAGCATATAAATGCAGGAAAGGGAAGTTGACCAAGGGCTGGAAGTCAAGCTCTAGTCTTTTTCTCAGCTCCAGTAACAGATGTACTTTTAAGAAGCAATTTAATTATATTTGTGCAAGAACCTTGTTTTTCTTCACCTATAAAACTATTGCACATCTACGGTGGCCAGAAAGAACAGAACATTTACTGTGGAAGATACCTGTACAAGAAGCAATCTAATTCTCCATTTTATAAGGAAAATTATTTCACTTCCAAAATTAAAAAAGGCTGTATTGGATAAACAATTTAGTACACAGCACACTTAGGAACAAGTCTAGCAGTGTCAGTATTCTGACAAGGAAAGTGGTCCTAAGGGTAGATACATCTTATGACTATAGAAGAATTGATAGTAGAAGAGAATTCTTTGATGTTTTATTTAAAAGTTTTGCTCAATAATTCAATAAAGAGATCCACTATAAATCAGGAAAGAGTAAGAACATGCCACGAGTACAATCCAGTAATGAATAAAACCCAAACCTACACAAGGATAATAAGGATCTGTAATTTAGGCAGCATAAAATTCACTACTTAACCCTACCAAATTAAGTTATCTGGGATATAAACCAGCATGGACTCTTGGATCGAAACAGTGACCCTACTGTACCTCACTCATCCTGTGAGTACACAGCAGCTCCAATATTTTCATTAACAGATGTACAATGGTCTGGCCTTTTGATCATCTGTAGATGCCAGATTTTTTTTCAGGATTCCAAGTGGGGCAAATATAAAAAGGAAAAACAATATATATGTGTTTTGTTGCTTATATCTTTCTCTCTCACCCCCAACTGAGCACTGCCAGGTCAGGCAGACACTCCAATGCTTATTAATGAATCAAAACTCTGTTGTGCACAAATTCTAAGAACAGAATTCATCTCAAAAAGGGGATTTACCTTTACCTCATGGAAAGATACATTGCCTTAGTGCTCCTTAGTCTCAAAAAGAACATGTGGCACAACAGGATTTGACTTCTGGTGTATACACTTTCATGGACATCTCATTTCCCCCCTCAAGTTGCCTATATTTAGTCTCACATACGAAAGATTAAAAATACTAATTTCTTACATTCCCACATATCTTGCTGTTCTGCATATTCTAGCAGGAACTACAAGATTATTTCCCATAAACTTACAAGGAATCTGCTAGCATCAAGGAAGCCAAAACAAATTAGGAAATGCGTTTTCACAGAGTCCTCTATCAAAATAGAGCAAATATGGAAATTTCCAACAGCTCAGCGTGTTGCTACATTGCCATTTGCTCATAAATTCCAATAATACATATCTCTGGGATCTTATTAGCATCCTAGAGAGTAAGTAACAAGGGAGCTATAAATCTCAAACCCTATAATCACAGTCTGTGCTACCTATCCCTTATATTTGAATCCAAAAGGTTTTTTTTAAATTGCAGTAGCTATTTTTACTTTATACCAAAATAAGCAATTCTGAACTGAACAGTGCCTTTTATCAACTTCAGCTCTAACCCTGTCATCTAACACCACTTTCTCTAAACAAGACATCCAGGCAGGATCTCTTATTACAGCAGCAACATCACAATTAGATAGAGAAGGGTAAGCATTCTTTGCTTCCTTCCTTCCCAGGAAGTAATACAGTAATTCCTTGGTACTTCATGGCTGTAATACATCATGGGTTTTTCTCCCCGACTTTACCAGCTTTACTGTATTTAACATATTTTCCCTTTTTACCCCTACTTCGAGGATTTCACATATTGCGGCATCTTTTGCAAATTGTCTCCCTGCGAAATTCGAGGGATTACTGGATTACCAATACCTCTTCTACTCCAGAATCTTGATTGCGCCTTCAGAATACATCAATTTGTCCCAGATATTCCTCTATAGGTGTTGATTATTAATAATAATAACCATCTTTCTTTCTGACTCAGGTGCCACTGGAACACCCAAGGTCAATATCAACACAAACCAGAACTCGGAAGGACATGACAGTGGTAACATTTGCAAGGAAACAAGATTTTGCTTTAATCAATCTCCTGCTGCTTTATATTCCTAATCTGAAGGCAAATCACACTAGGCTGATAAGTCTTCAGGTAAAGAATAGCTGCCTTCATTTTATTATCCTAACAGGATCGTGAAAAAAAGAAATCAATCAAAAAAATCCATGTCTCTAAAAGATTACTTAGGAACAAGCTCTGCGAATTGCATAAACCTTCCTTACACTACAATGCCAGGTGTAACTGGAAAGTCAGAAGAAATAGCAAACATAAGCCTGAAGAACTAAATGCAAATGAAGCAGAACTAAACCACCTCCCCTTATGTCTCTATTTCCCCATCTCAGTTTTGGAAAGCTGTAGTAGAACTCCATTCCTTTACTGATATCCTGTTAGTATCCAAATGTAAAGCTTCTCATATTGTGTAACAAGTTGAGGCAAGGGCTTGCATATATGGCAATGGAAATTAGAATTTGCTGTACTTGCCACTAGGATTTAATTTCTTAAAAGTCAGATCTGACAATCATCTAAATTATGTTACAAACTCAACATTAAGAGCATGTGTGTTGTAAAAGGCTGTGGTAGCATTTTTAAGCTTACTGTAACTGTAGAAGAGGGTGTAGTACTGTGTGCAGTTCTGGGCTCCCCAGTTTAAGAGGGATGTTGAGCTGCTTGAGAGGGTCCAGAGAAGGGCAACGAGGATGGTGAAGGGACTGGAGGGTAGGCCCTATGAGGAGCGACTACAGGAACTGGGATTGTTCAGCCTGGAGAAGAGGAGGCTCAGAGGGGACCTCATTGCTGTTTACAACTACCTGCGGGGAGGTTGCAGCCAGATGGGTGTGGACCTCTTCTTCCAGGCTGACGACACCAGAACGAGAGGGCACGGCCTCAAGCTACGCCAGGGGAGGTTCAGTCTTAACGTTAGGAAGCGGTTTTTCACAGAGAGAGTAATTGCATATTGGAATGGGCTGCCCAGAGAGGTGGTGGAGTCACCATCCCTGGAGGTGTTTAAGAGAAGACTGGACGAGGAGCTTAGTGACATGGTCTAGCTGGGGGGTGTAGGGCTGGATGACACTGGGCCCCTTCCGGCTCGGAGTGGCCTGCTAGACTGTGAGGGATCTAGGTTGGTGTTACGCTCTGGGATGTGCTCTCGGTCTCCCTACAGGTGTTAGATGGTGAGTTGGACTAGATGATCCTTGTGGGTCCCTTCCAGCTCATAATATTCTGTGATTCTGTGATTCTGTTTATGCTAATGCCGATATTGCCTCTAGATATTAATTTTCAAGAAGGCAAGAATAATTTCCTGTACCACGAACTACCCTGACTTGCCAGATTTACTTCTTTTCAAGTAGGACTTGTACTTTTAAAGGGACCATATAAAAAGTCAGTCGCATACACAATGTTTTCTGTTTCTATGCATTTAAACAAGGAAAGTGTTAAACTATTTCTGCAAAATCATGACCAAAAAGTAATGAAAAGTGATGAACAACTATTCCAGGCAGTTTCCCCACAAATAAGCTTCCCCTCCACTTAAATAAGAGACTTAAATGACAGACATTTAGGGGACAGTTTCAGACACAGTTTATGTATATTCATAAACCAAACCAATTATTTACGTACCTCAGAAAAAGTTACAAAAGAATATTGATTAACATTACGTTTGCCGCTCCTACATGACAATTTCTCTTATGACCCAAGCTGGCTGTTTTCAAAGATTTTCAATTAAATGCAACTTGAGTTCTTCAGCATCTGAGAGACTAACTGCTAAACGCCCTTATTATGTAGCTTACAGACATTTAATTGCTAATGCAATAATGTACAAGAAGTTGATGGTTATAGCTCTAACATGAGAAAGGGCATATGGTTCCTGTCAGACTATTCTGTTTATGTCATCCTTACAGCTGTTGTGGAAGCAAACAGAGATTTTAGGTAGAACCCTCGAAACTTGAATTGGTTTCTGTATGCATAGCTATTTATGCTAAAAGCTTTCATTTAAACAAATAACCTTAGTGCAGTTAGCACAACCAAAAGCAATTGAGATTCATTCACCATTTGTTTTCCCTTTCATTACACAACTGTTCTGTGATCCTAGGCACGAATGGAGCAGTGCTTCGAGACAGGCTATGACAGCATACAAAGTGTTAGTGCCTGGTCCTGAAGGACTTTCAGTCAAAAAGAAAAGATTAAAACCTTCTGTAACAGTTTCCCTGAGGGCCTGATGAAAAAGCCACATTTAATATTATTGCAAGAGTTCATTGAGGCTCCAACCAGTGCACAATAAAACTAGATACTGTGCTAAGTAACACCACTTTCCTTCTCTGCTCTTGAGTCCCCATTCTTACCAGTAGAACAGCACATGATCCGATTGGAACCCTGAGGCAACATAAAGAAAACACTCATTCTCAGCTCTCTGACAGCTTTTAAACAAACAACTTAAAACCTCTTCCAACTTCTGAACATTAGAAATGGTCTCAGTTAAAACAGATATACATATAAGGCACAGAAGGCTGCTAGCAGTGAGAAACAAATTGAATCAATGAAATTTACCACCTCGCCATCTGATAGTAGTGAACACATCACTTCAAGACTGTAGCAAATACATGCAAATATGTTCTATTGTAACCAAATATTTATTTCATCACATCTGGGAAGATTATAGCATTGTTCCTTTCATTGCCAGCAAATAAAGCAGCAGCCTAGTAATGCAGACAGAATAGATTCATGCCTGGTGTACCAGCTTATGGGGTCCTGCAACTTCATCCAAATCTTTGCTTCCAGTTTTTGAACATCAACCATAGCAACACATGCCTGAATGTGCAGAAAGCCTATTTCAATTGCTCTGACAAACACAAACCATTTCCTCACTGTGCATGGCCCACTGCCAGGCCCACAGAGCACACACGCCTCCCAAACGGAGCCGTACGTACCCCATGGGCTCAGCCAATACTATTGCTCCACAATCCATATACATGTTATGTTTATCTAGAGTAAAGCCTCCTTGCTATTGCTCCCAACACCACTCTACAGGGACATTTGGAAACATGCAAGGGTTTCACAGCTTTGTGTATAACAAAGCTTTTAGAACACAATGCTCTTATGAACTGAGTGTGCCCAGCAAGATTTTGGGTGCACTTGTCATTACCACATATCTAGCCAGCAAAGAAATCCTATGAAAACACAGCTATGCCCAGCCAGCAGTATTAATAACCAGGAGGAATAAGTGTGCTTTACATTTCTATTAGGAATGTATTAACTTGCTCTAAATATTAGCTTTGCTGTAGCTTAGACAGCTACATGCAAATTAATGGAAAGGTTATGGAAACATAGAGAGACTATGGTCTTAATGATCTTCTTAATACTATCTTTCAGAATGCCAGTGGGAATTACGGAGAGCTGCATTGTGAGATACTATTTCTAGTGCCATTAGAGCTTTAAAACACACAGATAAAAGCATAAGACATAAGTATGCACAAGGAGGATTTTAGTGACTCTTAATAACTTCTTAATCGTAGAACTGTTTTTAATACAATTGTTTCCAGCATGTAATTTAAATTTAATGTTTAACAGGAATAGATGTAATGAACCAGTTCAGTTGGGTTTCCTTAGTGCACCTCAGTTCTACCAATTAGCAGAAGCCAACATTTCAATGTCATATACTGCCACAGTAGAAGACAAAAGTTCTGAATGGTTAGAAGATAAATGGCAATGATTCTTTGTTCAGCTCCGGTTTGTGACAGAAATCAAACAAAATTTCTAATATATGCCATTTAAAAGTGTCGAGTGTGAAGAAAAATTCCCATCTATACGTTAGCAGTGGAAAAAAATCTGAGAACCTTTATATGATAAAATAAAATATGCATCCCAGATACAGGGAGACCATTTTGTTTTTGCAAAAGAGACAACTGTTCTAGACAAGCGTGGGATAGAACTTCTCTAAATAAACTAAATGCTTCCTCTTTAAATTATGTACCTCAAAATGGAACTAGAACCATCTATCAAAGCTCTGACTGATTATGTGCAAGCTCAAAACAGTAGCACCTGAGATTACCTGTTCTGTTCAAGGATTGGTTTTGTGACAAGATTCTGGTTTTTTACACCACTCCAATATGATGAACACATGCTGTGAGTCATCAGAAATAAATTATGACTACAGAAAGTCTTCAGGTAACTGACAGACTTCCTCACAATGCTATTAAAGATATTACTGATAAGCTTAGAAAAGAAAACCCCACCCCATTTTTGTCTCTTTTTGAGAGTTAAAGCTAGGTAGAACTATGCAGACAAAAAGTAGCCAAGCTCCCCTGCTCATACTGACTGATGGGGGATATACCAACTACCCTGTTAAGTCACAAATGCCAGGTTCACAGAATCACAGAATATTCTGAGTTGGAAGGGACCCACAAGGATCATCAAGTCCAACTCTCAAGCAGCACCACTGCCTCCCGGTGGGAATTGAACCCCTGGTTTCCCAGATATGTTTCAGAGACACTCACCACTGTACTAAAGTGGATTTTAAGGTAGGCCTCTGGAGCAAAGCCCTACAGACAAAAATTCTCACTGGTAATGACCAGTGTCACGCATGCTGCCTGTACCTCTTCTGGAAAGCAAAGCTTCAAAAGCCTCCTTCTCAGGTACTAGAAAGAAATCCATAAGCACTCATTCAACATCTCTGGGCAGGGACAGAGAAGGCACTGTTTATGAATGTCAGAAAACAACTGGAAAAATCACTGTCTCAGATACATGAGCACCAAAGCTATGCAGCACCCACTGCCCTGCCATAGGCATGCATAGACCTTGCTACAATCTTTCTTCAGGAAAGAAAAAAGCTTAATCCATGGGACAAGTCATCAAAGTTACCAGCCTCTTTCCAAGAAACCACTCAAGCACTTTCCCCTTTGTTCAAGCTAATCTCCATCTGCAAACAACAACTTTCCACAGCAGTGCTGTCATACAAATCCCAGTGGACTGTGCAAACTGGAGGCCCAGTCAAGATTTCAGAACAAGCACCACAAAAAAAAGACTGACACTCCTTCAGGGTACTCACCAAGGCCATGCTGCAGCACTTCTCACAGAGGAGCACAGCCATCTCACATCCCTTGCTAAACATCACTACAGATCAAGTAGGTCTGCCCCTCTCGTGGCACAGTTCTCTACAAAGCTCCCATCTGATGCCACATTTTCCCTCACTAAAGGCACAAACCATAAGATTCCTGCTCCCAGTTAGGTTCCTCCAGGTAGTTGTTTGCTCTTTTGGTTCACAAGGATATTGTGATTTTCTTGCAGCTAAGCATTGTCACTACAGCAAGATTTTTCTTGTCTCACAGGCCTTTCCTACTTTCCCCAGCTGCCACCACAGGTTCTTCATATGCAGAGGCACAGCTGAGGGGTAACTAGGTACTCAGGTTCCATTAAGCCTCCTTCCTGCTAATTAGGGTTATACCTCTGCAGTGAGCCAATCCCACAAGTTCCCATCCTTATGGGGACAAGAAGGCAGACTTCAATCCCTGATGTGTACAAAAGATACTCAGGAGTTTTGGGGTTGCTTTTTACTCAGAAGAAGGCAGTAAACAGACTGCTTTCTGCTATTGCAAAGATCCGCAGTAGTTTCAGAAAAATTGTTTTGCTTTGAGATGGACCCATATGCTTTAAAAACCACCAGGAATAAAATGAGATAGACCTGCTCATTTGGTTGTTCAGCTGAGATCAAAGAGACTCTATCTGAATGGATTTTGACCTCTGTCCTTTAGATTTCAAATCAGTGTTCCAGTTGCTTGGGTATGGTTACACATACAACATGTACTCACTTTGGACTATGAACGCCATTTACACTGGAGAAGTTTTCAGTGCACAGGTATGCTCTCATAGAAACCGCTGAGTTACTGTACTAGCACTTCCTATAGACAAACAAAACCACTTCCTAACAAAACATGGAGATTTTTGCCTTAAATGCTGCAAAACTGAACACAAAATACTCTCACCATCACATGGCACCAAGTTCAGTAACAGCAGTGAGGAGTTGCTCCTCAAGCCAGTGTTTTGAGTGGCCTAATTTTTAATTTTTGCATGTAACCAACTCAGCAAGCTGGTGATTAGATCTGCACAAGGGAGGGCATGTGGATTTCAGTCCTTCTTCTAGCAACTATTCTACATCAACTATGCAAAAGAACCAGGCTCCTCCTTGTCCTTGGGAGCTTTCTCACCAGCAAGTGACAAATTCAGTCTTTCTGATACAAAGCATATTTAATCATTTCATGCAAATCATCACTAAAGAAAATTCAGTAAACAGAATACCAGACCATTTTATATCCTGGCAATTAGGGTATTGCATTTCAAATTCCTGCACACAGTAAATTAAATGGACTTTGTATATCTACTATGTGCATTAGTGCTCTAATCATTAAGTGCCTGGATAAACAAGGAGTGGGTACTGGCCACTCTTGCCTTTTTACCACCTTAACATAATAAATAACACTTTCCCGTGTCCACTCCATTTCAAACACAAACAAAAAATATGGGTAGCAAGTCAACACAGCAAGCAGTAAAACATTTTCTCTCCCCTTTTTCTACATGCCCCTTCACAACACCATGTAGGAACAGGCCTCTGTCACATTGGGTCACCTGGATAGCCAGGACCACAGAATATCTATACTTTCCAGAGACATTTATCTTTAAACTATCCACTTCTCTTCCTGGACTGGTATCCGAACGACACAGTTAAGTATAAATAAGACATCCACAGATTGGTTTATTAAGTACTATGGCTATTCTCCCAGGCCTAGAGAGTATCCTTGCTCAATATTTCCTCTTCTACAAAGTATCATTACCTGTTCCTGAGCGACCTGTGTTTTGCATGGACCATATACTTGTTAAACCCTCAATGGCAATGGAATTAATTTCCAGTTAGGAAGCAGTTACCTCATCTGTGAACCTCATTGGGACCTGTATGACGAGAGAGACCCAGAACTCTTCAGCACCAGCAAGTCTGAGACACTTGGGAATGGCACATGCTATGTGGGAACTTTATTATCAGAGAAGCAGGCCCTAGCAGGTTACAGATCCTTCAGTGCAACATTTCAGTTGAGTGCAAATTTTAACATTGCATACGTAAATACCACTTAAATACATTTGTAGATATAACCTTTAGGCCTTTAAAAAAACCTTCAAAACTTAACCTCAGCACATATTTTTCTCTCTTTGCTACATTTCTCTTTCCCATCTAACTTGGGAATTAAAAGATCCAACCTTTTTACAACATGGCTGCAAAACACAGTTTGGAAATAAAAACCACATAAGACTGCTTTGCTTAATATCCACTCCACTTAAATGAACCCCAAATTCATTGGGCATTTACCCTTAAAGCACACTTGACAACGGGACAACATGATGCTGAAATGCTTAAAGACAAAATTGTTCTGGGATAATCGGTTTATGCCCATTCACAGACTGTGCCATTCATTGTGTGTCCAGTACAAACCCCCTCCTGTGCTAAAGCACAAAAGAGCTCTGGAGATTTACTGGCCATGAATGGAAAGACTCACTCTATATCGTGATATAAGCTAGCAAATGTATCATGAACACATGACAATGCATTACAGTGCAGGATAAAATAAAAACCAATGCAGATTATGAATTCATAAGATAGTTGCTTCCCTGATACTGAAAATATGAGCTAAATGCTAGTTTCTAATCTGTGCAGCAGGGTCCTTGAATAACACTTGGCTCTCAATAAAGAGATTACTGTAGGATTAAGCCTTACCTTGGGAGGTAGAAAAGAAACAAATCTCTGATTATCTCTACTATTGTACTCTGGCCATGAATTCCTTATCTCTGGGAAAAAATAAGCTCTATATTATCTAAAGTTTAATGTGTGTATTATTTCAGTTAGTTTTAATATATTTTAGAGTATTAATCATGTAACTAGTAACTTTTATTTTCTAGTTGTTAATGTACTTTCTAATAGAATAATTTTTTGTCATTGTTCTTCCAGCATATATATGTTCATGCTAAAAACCCCTTTTTAAAATATTCTGTAACCTGAAAGTCCCTTTTGTGTATGACCTAAACCACTTGAACCACTACAGGAGAAGGAATTTTGGATTTGCAATCAATTTGCTTTTCATTACTATTTAACTGTACTATTGACAAATACTTGCAAAGCAAACTGTCTCTGTTAATGACTAAACACCATCAAGAACAGAAATAACCTGCCTCATTTAGAGAGGAATGCCATCCAAGAGGCAAAACTTACTACATATGTTGTTCTACCTCCTAGGGGAAAAGTTGAAGTTAGAAATAAAATAACTGAGGGAAAAAAACCCCACAGAGTTCTTGATCTAGAGAAATAAAATCATGGCTGTGCTTAGAGGAGGCAAGAGGGAAGGAGACAAAAGGACCTGCTGTCTAATAATGTGGGAGAAAACACAGTATGTGAGTCTAAGGGAGAGAATGAGAAGTTAATAGCAGGCCAGAACTGCAGTTTTAAAATACCACTAGAGAAAGCATATGAGATAGTGCTTTTGGTCAATTTGGTAAAGATGAAAGAGGAAGATGAATGCAGAGAAAAAAATACAGAAATGAGGGTGACTGGCAAGATATCACAGGGACGTACAGTAAAAGAGTATGAGAGAAGCATCAAAAATGTGAGAGAGAAACATCGATTGTTGCATGAGACATATAACCAGATGCTCCACATAGAGAAGAAATTAAATTCACCAGAAAAATTCAGTAAGCTACACTAAAGAAACAGGAGCTAGAAAAGGAAAAAATCAACATGAAAAGTAAAGAAATTCCTAAGTTATTTGTAATTTTCTCATTTGTTCTCAACCTGACCTAAATTATACACAGTATTGTTTAGATTTAGAGGAAGTCAGGAAGGTTCTACAAAATGCTTTGGTTTTTTTCTCCCTAGAAAATGAAATGTCCAAATCACAATTTTCCTGAAATATTTCTATTCTGTTAGAAAAAGTAGAACAAAATATGTTATTCTGAGTTAAACTGAACTGATGTTGTTTGCCTAACCAATCAAACCTCCTTATCTGGGGTTAATCTATAACTCAACTTTTCCTGTGTGAATTGTTGTAGGATTTCTGAGGAGTTATTGTTCAACTACCACATTCTATCCAATTAACTTTCCGAAGGAGGATTGCAGCTTCCCATCTGTTACATTATACACTACTTGCAAGGAAACCAGTATGTCACAGGAGACATCACCTAACCAGACACGTAGTCTAGAGATGAAAATGAGAATAAGGCACAGAACAGTTTCTTTTATAGACATCCCACTTCCCACTTGTATTTGAGCATTTGTTTTCAGTCCACAGCCTTACTATGATTTTCCATTTCCTACTCTCACCTCCCTTCACACCCAAAGATATTTCTTCTACACTTCACGCTCTTACCACTACGACACCTCTCCACATTTATGCCACCTTCTCTCTTCCCCCTCCTTCCCTTACAGGATACTGTCTGCTAGGAAGCCTAGTACGTCTGCCAGCAAAAGTAATATGCTTTCCTTGGTATTTGGGGCACATCAGCCTGTCCAGCAGACTTCATTATCAAATGGCTGTCACTCCTATCCTTTTCATGAGCCCAAGAAACAAGCCTCTTAGCTGATGCTAGTTAAGAGATCAATGGACTATGTGTGTTTTCAAAACATGAAGTCCTTGGTGTGTGATGGCACAAAAGACACACATTTATAGGTTTAAAAGAAAAAAAATAAAAAGAACATCTTTCAATTTTGTGCTGTGATGTATATGCCCAGGGGTGTAACATGATAGGTGTGTTGATTATAAGAAATGTTTTGAGCTCCTGCTGATTTTTTCCTTGCCCCTAGGACTTACTACAAAATAAAATAGATTTCAAAAAATCTATTACAAAAAACATAGTAAGATAGTTGCATTTAAGGTGTACAAAAGCAATTTGGTATTGGAACACAGATCAGTTCTAACTAGATTGTTTGTTTGTCTGTTTGTTTGTTTTTAAAGACAGCAACTTCATGTATTTTACAAACTAAATGAGCTTATATGCAAAATTAACTGTGAACTGCAAATTTGTAAGACATTTTATCCTTTCCTTCTGGAATCAACGAACCTCATAGGAAAAAAAAATTCAAAACTTCCTTCCAAAGAACATTTGTGTCTGAATTATGAGAGATCTAAAGGATGAACAGTCAAATGTTCTCCAAATCCTGAGTAAATCAGCTTTGTGCTGGAAAGGAGTTGTCTTCCACCCCCACAAAGGAATATCAAAGGTGTGAGTTACTTAGTGTACTTGTATTTTTCAGCAGAAATAACAGATGTTCTCAAGTTTCTCCAAGCTGTGGCTCCAACTGTTGTGCTGAAAAATGTCATGACCTAGCTCTTCCGAACATATTAAAACTGATTTTTTTTCACTTTACATTTTATTAGCCAGTTACTTTGCCTATTTATGCCTTTAAACATGATGCTTTCCACGACAAAGGGACTCATCACACATTAATTGAAACCAATGTCAGCACTACAACTGAGTGCCAGTCCTTTACAAACATTGGCAAGCATCCTCAATGAATTCCTATTTAAAAGACTCCAATCTTTGCATAATTTCTAATGTCTTGTAGTATTCAGAATACTATAACAATAGGTATGGGAACCAAAGGATTTTATCAAGTATCTCTCTCTTTCTAATTACACCTCAAAACTCTAAGATTAGACCTGGTTCTCCTTATTTTACAAAAGAGGTGTTAGTAGAGGCCATTGTTTGAATAAGGCACATATAAATCAGCGATGTAACTATGGTATAAAGCTCACAAACTGCTAATTTAGTGCAGGGCAGGACTAAATCAAGTTCATGGTGGACAAATGCACCTTTAAAAATACACAGCTGTCATTTGCATACAGATTTTACTCCACCTTGTCCCCTACCTCTGAGCCGGACAATACGTAGCACATGATGTGCAATTTCTGAATTACACATATACCAATTATGATTCTAACTGGTTTTGATATTTAAAAATAATTTTCTTCTCAAAATTGGCATATAAAAATGGAAACAACAGATGAGGAGAAGGTTGAAGTACTCAACAACTTTTTTCCTTAGTCTTTCCTTAGTCTTCAAAGTACGTTCCTACACCTCTTGAGCGGATAGACAGCAGGATAGAGACTGAGGGTGGCGATTCCCTCCCACTGTGAGTAAAGATCAGGTTTGTGACCTGAGGCACTGGATGTATGTATGTCCTGTCTACAGGACCTGATGAAATACATCCCACAGTCCTGAGGCAATTGGCTGATGTAGTTGCCAAGCCCATTCTCCGTGGTACTTGAAAAGTCATGACAGTCGGGTGAAGTTCCAAGCAACTGGAAGAAGGGGAAACATGGTTTCCATTTTAAAAAAGGGTAGAAAGAAGAACCTTGGGAACTACCAACCTGTCAGCCTCACCTCTATGCCTGGGAAGGTTATAGAATAGATCCTCCCAGAAGCTGTGCTAAAGGCACAGGGAGGACAGGGAGGGGATTTGAGACAGTCAGCACAGCTTCATCAAGGGAAAGTCCTTCCTGACCAATGTAGTGGCATTCTATGATGAAGTAACTACAACAGTGGACAAGAGAAGGTCTACAGATGTCATTTATCTTGAATTCTGTAAAGCCTTTGACACAGTTCCCCACACCACTTCAATACAGTGGTGAGTGTCCCCACCTGTCATGCAGGACCCTGGGGTTCAATTCCTGCCAGGGAGGCAGAGGTGCCATTTAAGAGTTGGACTTGATGATCCTTGTGGATCTCTTCGAACCCAGAATAATCTGTGAATCTGTGAACATCCTTCTCTAAACTGGAGAGAGAGATTTGATGGGTGGACTGTTAAGTGGATAAGGAATTGGTTGGATAATTGGTCACATTCAGAGAGTAGTGGCCAGCAACTCAGAGTCCCAATGGACATCAGTGACAAGTCTTGTCCCTCAGGGGTCCATAGTGGGACCAGTGCTATATAGTGTCTTCATTAATGACATACACAAAGGGACTGAGTACATCCTTGGCAAATTTGCAGATGACACCAAGCTGAGTGGTGCTGTTATTACACCTGAAGGGTGGGATGCCATCCAGAGGGACCTGGACTAGCTTGAGAAGTGGGCCTATGGCAATATCATGAAGTTTAACAAGACCAAGTGTAAGGTGCTTCATCTAGGTTGAGACAACCTCAGGTATTGATAGAAGCTGGGGGATGAATGGATCAAGAGTAGCCCTGCCAGAAAGGACTTGAGGATGCTGGTGAATGAGAGACTGGACATGAGGTGGCCACGTGTTTGCATCTCCATGTCCTGGGCTGCATCAAAAGCAGCATGGTCAGCAGGTTGAGAGAAGTGATTCTGCTTTTCTTCTCCGCTCTGATGAGACCTCACACAGAGTTCTGGCATCTCCGGCATAGGAAGGACATAAACTTATTGAAGCAAGCCCAGAGGAGGGCCACCTAGATGATCAGAGGGATGGACCTATGAGAAAACGCTGATAGAATTGGGATTGTTCAGCCTGGAGAAGAAAATTCTCTGAGGAGACTTAATTGTAGCCTTCTAGTACCTGAAGGGGGCCTACAAGAAAGCCACAGGCTTTTTACAAGGGTGTGTAATGACAGGACAAGGGGGAATGGCTTTAAACCAAATGAGGAAATGTTTAGATTAGATAGGCACTGGCACAGGTTGTCCAGAGCAATTGGGAATGCTCCATCCAAGAAAGTGTTCAAGATCAGGCTGGCTGAGGATTTGAGCAACCTGGTCTGGTGGAAGGTGTCCCTCCTCATGGCAGGTGGGTTGGAACTAGATCTTCCAGGTCCATTCCAACCCAAACCATTCTATGAATCTATGATAAATTGGACCATAGATGCAAAACTTGTTCTGGACAGATTGACAGACAAAGAGCATGAAACCAAGTAAAATAGTAGTATTGCACAAAATAGATGGAGCCCATTCTGCATACATTAAAACTGCCTGACTGACAAACCCTAGAAAGTAATTACCATGGTGAAATCATTAACCCAATACTGCATTAACTCTGGGGAGCTCTGTAAACAAAGATTCTCTTTTAGTTTGTCAGCGCTCCAGGAGAATAATATCTTTCTCTCCAGGATTTATGGGCTGAAATACTAAGTTTGTTATCCAAGTCAGACAAGTCTGTAACAGTAAATCCTTCACTTAAAAGCTCTGTTGATAACACTAGTCACTCGTTACAGATATATTCATAATCCTAAGAAACTTTCTTAAGCACATATAGGTGGCACTTTGTTATTTTGGAGATATCAGATGAGTACAAGCTACTAAAAAGTGTACTTAGTTTTGTCTTTCTCGCAGCAAATTACAGCATTTTTAGTTTAATAAAGTTAAATACACAATGCCTGCCTTCTTACAGGATTGTCTCAATTAAAATACACTTTTGAAGAAAATGAAAAGTATGAACTCTGTCAATTGAACAGATTTTATAAAAAGTAATTTCTCTAGTGCCTTGTTTCCTACACTCACCAAATATTCAGAGCCCCAACTCTCTACATATTCATGAGTAAAAAGACAACAATATCTAGCCTTTAAGACTTTTTCAGATAAAGAAGGAAGGAGTCTTTCTCACCTGCAGTCAGAGATTTTGTCTGTATATGGTATATTCATACAGTGTGTATGTTATTTGAATGACTTAGGTCAAAGGCCTTTTTACCATGTACCTGCTAGAACCAATTCTTAAAATTCAGATGATTAATAGGGTTTCCAGCTTGGGAATCTACTCTTTCTGAATACTAGTCAGTTATCTATCAGTGTTTATTTGGTGTATACTCCACCTTTTAAAAACATAAGTATTCTGAAACTTCATGACCTGTCACCTTTATTAGCTGAACTAAAAGACAATTACAGACATATTTTATTATCAGTACCTTTTGTTTGTGGATGCTGCACCCCTCCACACCCCACACCGGGTTTATCTTTCATTGTCTTTCATGGAGAAATTGCTAAGAAACCCAATGAGAATTGAGCCCAGAATTGTACTGAAATCACCAAGATTAACCTTTGTATAACTCAGTGCCAGTGAATGGCATCAGTAATTCATCATGAGCATGGAAGGACTGAAGTTCTCTCCTATCAACTGGACTGTGTATGTTCACACTACTGGGGCTCCAGTCTCCACTGTGCACTGGATGGTGTTATGCCCTGGACTGGGTTCATTTAAAACCAGCAGCTCATGAGCTTTATTCCTTGGTTGCATCACTGATTAATTCAATTAGGAACCTGATAATATGTACTAATTTTATAAAACAGAAAAGACGTGCCTATCTTAGAGTTTTGAGGTATAACTAGAAAAGGACAGTTCCTTGATAAACTGCTTTGGTTCCTATGCCCATTATTTGTATTAGGAATACCTGGAGATGTTAGAGGTTATGCAAAGACTGGACATCTTTAAACTAGAGGCATTATAAGGTAATAAAGTCATGGAAAACACAGAAAGGAGGCAGGTGTATTGCAGGGAGATGTGACATAGCAAACAACCATACAGAAAAACACATTTAATTTGTGTTCTTCCCATACATCTCTTTTATGTAAGCTGCAATACAGAATAAAACAAATGCCCTACATAAACTCCAGTGTACGTATTATGTCAACAGTGTCATCTTTATCAAATGTACTTGTAATCTTGCCAGAGAACGATATCAAAGCTATTTGACAAGACCCATTTTTCCTGAATAAAACAGACACTCTGTGGTCACGAATGAAAATGTGATCTTCTAGCTGCTAAATATTGAAAGCATGTAGATCTCAGTTCTCTAGCTTTCTGTTCACCTCTCAGTGATGTATTGAGTCTCTAAGAACCCTAAATTGCATACCCTGGCTATTAGCCTAAATTCTACCGCAGCCTCAATCCTTTCAACTGGTTTTTGAGAGGTATAACTTAGAATAGGACATTCACTTTGCTCTGCCTACACGAGATGATAAAACAACAGAATCTCCAAAAGGAACAGAATTAGGGAAAAAACGCCATTTTATGTCAGCTCTCCATAAAACAATTGTGCAGAACCCCGTGTAGCTCCACTGTAAAAGAGATGTGGCCAGATGTTTGTCTCACTGTTGTGGGTGAATTTGGTAAGGGACTTGTAAAAACCACCACCCTGCCCCCATCACATGATGCTGAGCATGGCTCTCGCTGAGTAAATCAAAGTGACTACAGCCCCTCAGGGTACAGTCTGGTAATGCACATACTACTAAACCAGTAACAGTCATCTGTCAGAAAAGGCACAGTTCCAGTCCCCCTCTTTCTCTTTCTGTGTCTGTGGCAAATTTATTCCTGGAATCCACAGATTTAAGCAACTTTGGTATAGTAAATTAAACAACCTATGGAGCTACTTCCTGGAAGTACATTACAGATTTACAAATGAGCCAAAGAATTTGGTTTACTGTGGTTTTTTGTCATTAATACTGCTTTTAAAATTATACCTAAACCCACCCTCACCGTAGCTTGCACTATACAGGCATAAAAATAGCAGGTTGTTTTGACTCTGAAGTGCATATTATTCATTATTATGTTTATAGAGAAGATGAGCAGGAAGAAGAGGCGATACTGGTTCATATGAAAAAGTATATGTAGCACACCCTTTTATGTAGCTATGCTCCGACTCTGACAAACCTTGAGGCAGACACGAGACTCGCACAAGCAGAGGAAGAAGGGTTTAGGAGTACTGTTTACACGGATTTTGTGCCATGCATAATCAGCAGCATGGATGAGAGCATGAAAGTGAATGTATAAGAGTGCTTTAAAACACTGGTATTCTTTATATACGTAGTGGCAGCGAGGGATACTGCTTGGTGATGTAGAATAGACATGGCCTGAAAAGCAAAGAGAAGACATTTGCGTTTCACACAGTGAAGAAAAGGGAGCCAATGGCATTGTGGAAAAAAAGAGGAGTGATGGGACTGGAACAATGAGCCAAGAAAATTACATTAGTAATTGGATTGAAAGACAATGGAAGTGTTGTTAAGTACATTCATTATGCACATAGCTCCCAGAAGCAGGTTGTTCTGTCCTGAGGCAGGAGGCTGGGAGATGAAGAGGTAAGCAAAGAATACCTGAAAAGGATAAAAAGCAGTAACAGGACAGACACCAACTGTTGAAAACAAACCAGAGCCCACAGATTAACTGCTTGAATACCTACCTGGTTTGGATGAGAAAAGAGACAGCACAAGGGCAACCTACCAAGTAACATGTAATTAAAGCCTAGAAATATTTATAAGAAATTTATACAAATCTGAGACTGCAGTTTGGAAAGCAGCAGTAATGAAGACTACCTCGGAAACAGCATCAATCCTTAAGCACATACTGAATTTCAGGTAACCTGCACAGTTCTTGGTGTTTACTTTCTTGAAACGGAGGTGAACCTCAATGAAATTTAAAGCAATTGCACTATATTTACTGTCTTTCTCCCAGTGTCTCTGCAGTTCTCTCACTGGGACTTGCAAACTGTGAGCAAGCAGAGATGAAGGACAAGACTAAGAAAAGGTGTGTCTTCTACCAGAACTCTTGAGCTCTGATTTGGGGATATGAAGAAGATATGGATTTGGATTAGCAGGCTACCCATTAGTTCCCCCAGCATACTGAATTCCCTTGGATTGTAAAGGCCTGTGTATAGTACAGAAAGCAAAGCAATGCCTGCTTTGTCCAAGAAAAAAACCCTTTATTTTCTCATTCTGTCCAGGTGGTGTTCTGCCACAGAAAAGGGATTTGCTGTAAGCCTTTAAGTGTTGTATACTGACCAAATTTTCTATTAAAAAGCTCCATGTGGACAAATCAGACTACAGCACACATTTAGGAAGACTCGGGAGACCTACGGGAGGACTTTCATGCAGTGATAGCAACAAATACTATGACAGCTAGCAAAATTCAGCTGTGAGCTGTTAATTACTGTGTGCTCCAAACGTCTTTCACCGACTAAAACCCCCTGCAGTTGAAGTTCTGTAGTCTCTGAAATGCTTATCTGGAGTTTATCCTCTGGAGGCTGTGGGGAGAAAGGGAGTCACCCTTGCCTGACTAATTATGTAGCTTTACCTGCCGTCTCAGATGGAAGATGAAATTTCAATTTTGAGAGCTTTTATATTGCCTTTTTTTAAAAAATGCTTTTAAAAAATAGTTACTTGGTTTTGCACTTATCAAAACAAATTCTTTTTGACATAGGGACTCTAAGAAATGACCCATCATCCTTTTCCCAGGAGGAGGAAAAGTTGCTCTTGGGATAATCAATGCCACTTTCTGTGCTTGCCTGATGATTTGAGCTCAAGCTGTATCCAGTCTGGGGAAAAATGGTACCACCCCAAAGCTGCCTTAGAGTGGGCAGACATGCCACCTTTCCAGCATGACCTGTAAGGAATCAAACACAGGGTTACCATGTGATACTGCCTTACAGCACTAATAAGATGAGGTAGTCCTGTAAATCTTTAATATTATGCATACTGTACCTTGTTAGGGTTTTTCCTCTTTTCTTTTTCTAGGACTAGAAATATTCTGATCTACAAGTCTATGAACTTCTAAATACACAGCCATCAGGTCTTGCAATCAGACAGTTCTCCGTCTGCGTTGTCTGGCAGGCTTTCACATGACACTGTCTTCTCAGCATAGTAATGTTTCATCTGGTCTTGGCTGAAACGCAGATAGTTGTGATATCTTTCTTCATTATCTGCTAAATGCATTTATTGAGTAACACTTTTAGCCTAAATAAAAGTATAACTCTGCATTTGGCCTTCATTTCTTACCAAAAGATTCCCTCTTACTGAGTTAATGGAATTATTGTCTTAATTCTCTCTATACTGTTTTTAACTGTCATGGTTTTTTTCTGTATTTTGTCAATCTTGGCTAGATTAAGTCTGATCACCTTTAAGCCACTGTTCTGCACTTAAATATGAGGACAAGAAAATAAAAAGTATTTTTACAAAATAATCAGGAGTTCGCATCTTAGAACTATTTTATTGTTTTACTGTATTTAGAAAATAGAAAACCACACTCTTGTGCTCATGGTATCAGCAGTCAAGGCTGTATCTTACAAACAAAATTAATAACATGGTAGCCATAAGTTTAACATTTTGCTTGTTTTTTTGCCAGCACCTTCTTGTTCATATAAATGATGTCCATGTACTCGCTGTACAAACAAACTTCTGGTGCTGGCCCAGAATAAGAAAGTATTTGATTTTTGCCCCAGTGTTATATTTTGAGTTCTGTCTGCAGTAATTAATTATACACCATTGCTCCCAGGCCTTCCTCTCTATTACTGTTTTCTAAACAGCAGCTCCTGATTTTGTATATATGATGATTGTTATTTCTTCCCAGGTGTATTACCTTACATTTATCTATATTAAATCTCATTCCTCTTTCCTCTATCCATCTCTCAAAAGTTGTCCCTAACTTTATTCTCCAGTGAGGAGAGATCCTTTCTCAGAGCTGCTTTGTTTATGGGATGCATTGCTAGAAGCATGTAATAGGTAAAATAATTGTGTAGCTCCTCTAGTCTTTTCATTTCCTCTTTTCTGCATTCCAATTCTGTTCCCTCTGATGTAGTCATTGACTCCAATTCAATCAAGAATAAGCATTTAAAGAGCTGGTCCATTGTTTGGATAATGGCAGTAGTCCAGTTATTGAAATTTCTTAATCCTTTGTTTGGATTAAATTTCTTGTTCTCTTCTGAAACAAGCATGGGGGATGAGAGAAGAGATTAAACCATATTACACTGCATCCCAAGCCTATAAAAAGTATTTCATAAAAGTGACTTGTAAATACTCCCAGGGTCTGCTGTTTTTCTGTGCCGGGAAGAAGATGTGTAAGTGCATGCCAGCACTTTCATTTTGGCATGTTTGGATTCATTTATGTCTCTCCTGGCTTAATTTTGATTTTTAGCTGACAGATGCTTGGTCCTGGGCTAGCTTTTTGGCACAGCAGCTCCCGTACAGTACATCATCATTGATTTGTGCCCTAATGTTTCTCAAGTCTTCTATAATTCTCTCTGCATATCAGCAAAATTAGGATGAACTAGCTGAAAGCAACCCTTCGGGTTTTAGACAGCCTTTGACAAAATCTTGCCCAGGAAGTAGATTTGCCTGATCCCAGCCAGCAGCTTAACTGAATCTGGGCAAGCCCCTCATACCAATGAGAAAGTGAATCTTTTCTACCAGTGTCACTTGAAATGCTCTTGAAATGTCTATAGATGACAACAGTTGCTACAGTAGCCTTCTCAGGGGTTTTGGAGTTCGTGCTCCCTTCCTGGCTTTGGCACTAATGATCATGCAGTCCCGTAGGGAGTCAGCTCAGCAATGATGCTAATTAATTACAGCAGACAGGAGCCCAAAATCTAGCATTGTTCAAAAATCAAATGCCTGTGCTGTTTTGTCTGCAGCTGGTCTCTAATGGCTGCATTTGGGGAAAACCTTTAGCACAGCTAAAAGCAAAAGCACTCTCTCTGCTGTTAAAATAATCCAGCAGAGAAGAATGGAATAGTACCAAATGTAACAAATTAGAAAGTGGCTAGAATAATGTCACAATAAAGAAAAATTAGTTCTCAACAGTTTTAACAGTAGGGTGCTCTTAGGAAGGATGCTGCTAAAAACATCAGACTGGAAAAGACCATCTCGGTTACTGAGTCAGTCCCTGCAAACACAAATTGTCATTCAATAATCAGTGAGTCCAAAACGATCCACAGAATATTGATGCTGCATGTCTCCATACACAACAGGTCTCTTTCAACATCTTACAATAATCTACTGTGAAAACAAAAAGTCACATCAATAAAAGAACACAAAATCATGGACATTGTCTATGTCTGAGGGCACATTCACATTCCAGTCTTTCTTCTCACCACACGTACCATTACACTGTATCAGGTCAGGTCACACGTTTAGCTGAAAACTCACTGTATAAAACAGCAATTCATTTTCAGCCACTTCAGTTCCCTTGAAATCAGTGGAGAATGTGCAGTTTGGTTGGTTGGTTTGTGTGTTTGTTTGTTTGTTTGGCTAGCTTAGTTCTTGGCTGCAAAGCTCCCTGGACTAACCTACTGTTCAGATGCAAAAACGCCAGGACAGACCATGATAGCTCTGACTTAGATTAGGATAAACTGCTATGGAACTGTACTCCAGAAATGAAATTTCTCACTGCAGCAAAGCCTACCAAATGGCTAGCTGCCACTGAAAGGAGCAGTTCCACACAAGTCTGCCCCAACTGGCACTGCTATTCAATCAAACATTCAATAATTACATGCCTTTTATGGTGAGGTTCGTTTTCCTCTACTTCAGCTCACCATGGCCACCAGGAAAGTGGAAATGCATGGCCAAAGAGGATGGGGAGAAGCAGAATGACCTCACCTTTTTTGCACTGGCAAACTACTAGAGTTGTGTGGTTGCATCACAAAGCTGTGCAGCATAAGCAGTTCCCTTTGAATGCTCCTACCTGCTCCTGTACCATTCATGTGCCAGCATCCACAGCCATACAACCTGTGTTAGACAAGACCAGTGATTAATTAACCTCAAGACACCTAGAGAAGAAAAAGCTTTTTTTTTTTTTCCCCTGATGGAAGTGTTCCTCGATTAAGCTCACGTTAGAACTGAACGTGATTTGCCTGCATGATGGCAGAACAAGAAAACAGGGGTAGGCGTAGCAGATAAGGAGTTGAATGAGCTGTGGACAAAATTTTCAGATTTTCCAAGAAGGACCTTTCCTGAGTGACGGTTGGAAATAGCCTGTTTCAACCACAGAGCTGGACTAGATGGCTTGCAGACTCTCCCAAAACAACATTTCTGTGATTTTATCATTCTCTACCACAGGAATTAGAAGTGATACACCAGTACTCAGGGCAGTTTTTGTACACATGTTAAATGAGCTATACTAATAAGTGGATTGCAAACCCGCACAAGCTGTTCAATGGCAATGTTTCTCTTTACCAGTTTTAACATGTGGCCACATTTAAGCCAGTCAGCTCTGTTAAATTTCAGCTCTTCTTCGGTAAAACTCCTAAATGGATGCTAGTTCAACCCTTCTGCCACCCAGGAAAGCAGTCACTCAGAAGACTCTCACTGTGCTCCTCGGTGCTTCTTTGCCCTCCTTCCTCCCTCTATTCCTCTTCTACACTGAGCACACAATAGAATAGTTCTATTGAGGATGTAGGACCTTTCCTACAGGAAGAACAAAATTCACTCTTTAAAACATAGCCTTTCCCTCTGTATTTAGAAAATGGGGAATTACAATTTATATGTATTAGTAGGATTTACAGATCACCTAAGTCACAAAAAGGGACAGAAGATCTGGCAAACATGGTTCATTCAATTCAGAGCACACATCAGATAATGTGAACACACATTCAGGATGCAAGCGTCACATCTCCAGAGTTCTAGCAACTTTATCTTCCAATATACTGATACATGCAATGTATCCAGCAAATGTCACCTGTAATATATAATAACTGATTATCAGCTGTATGGAAGAAGGAGTAACTATTAGGATGCGACTTTGCTGTAAACACAGCATCAGAAAAGCAGTGCCCATGATTCAAGAAGGATATATAAGCCCCAGAAAAAAAATCAGGCAGAGGGCAGAAAAAATGATCCAGAGGTTGAAAAATAACATCTAGGCTATAAGGTTTAAGAAATCTATTATATCTGTCACAGAAGAATGGTGACTGTATCACTGTACACAGACAGAAATATATGGAAAAGGTACTCAGTCATAGGGGAAGCTTTTCAGTCTTGCAGACAGAATCATAACAGGATCTAATGACTGGAAACTGGAGACAAATTTAAGATTGAAATTAAGCGATTACGCAGGTAGGAGGTAACTAGACATTGGAACAACTTACCTGGGAAAGGTGGTAGAGTCACAATTGCTTAGCATCTTTAAGGAAAAGTGAGGCATTTTCCCAGGAGATATATTCCAGTGAAGCCTCTAGGAAAACTCCTGAAGGAGATTAGGCAAAATGATCACTTGTTTGTAGCCTTCCAGACAGGAAGCTTTTTCATACAAGTCTATGAATGCACCTTACCAGCGTGCCCACTATGCTGTTTCAGCTGGGAAACTGAGGCTGGGCCTACAGCATCAAATTTGTAATGTCCCTTCTCCCCTTGTATCCAAGGTATAAATTTGATTTAGATATTTATTGTCTGCTAGCAGCAGATGGATTTTTTAAATAAATAAATAATTTTTTAAAAGAGTAGAAATCAAACATATATTGCCTATAAATATTTACGTATTTTTCATGGATAACGTTGGCTATTCTGTGTCTCTCTTAAAAGCATTTTGCTAGTTGCCATGACTTTATGCTCTGCATGCATAAATTTTCCTGGCAGATACAGTGGGAAAAACCTAATTGAAGGTAGCATCAAAAAGAAATAAAAAAGATTAAAAATAGCCAAACTTGTTTTCTTGGTTACTTAGTCTGTGTGCGCCTTTGCTAATCAACACTGTTTTTTAAAATCTATGTTCCTGCTATCGAGTGTTCACTATCACTGCCATACCTTGGATTAAAAAACCCACCCTATGTTGATGACATTATAGAGCTTACAATGATTGCTCAAATCTTCAGGGAACTGGATTTCTGCCTGTGACAGTAAACAATTTATGAAACACCATGAACAACCATATCAGTATCAAGAAGCTATTAATTCTGATCACATTCATAATTTCACAGATGCCATACCTTATATATTATGCCATATAGTTCCTTGGTGACTTGCCAAGGGTCAATTATCACTGATTATAGCACTGTTTGGGTTGGAAGGGACCTGGAAGATCATCTACTTCCAACCTACCTGCCATGGGCAGGAACACCTTCCACTAGACCAGGTTGCTCAAAGCCCCATCCAACTTGCCCTTGAACACTTCCATGGATGGCACATTCCCAACTGCTCTGGGCAACCTGTTTCAGCGCCTCATGATCCTCATAGTAAAGAATTTCTTCCTAATATCCAAACTAAACCTACAAGCATTCAAAGACATTCACCCTTGACCTATCACCATATGTGAAAAGTCTCTCTCCAATTCACTTCTGTCCCTTCCCTCAGGACTTGTAGATGTATTTCATCAGGTCCCATGACCTTGTGCACCTTCAAGTTCTCAGAACCTTATCTTCTCCTACAGTGACTTCTAAAACTTCTATCTCATCTGTCTGTCAAATGGAAATGAAACACCAGAGAGAAGTTGCCAGAATGACTACTTGAGAGCCTTTAAATAATTTAAAAAAGGAGAAAGATGTTCTAGTACCCTCTACCCCACAGGTCATTCTGAACACTGCCTCTTGAACAATGTTTTTGTTTTGCTTCTTCATTTTACCTTGTCCTCACTGAAAAGCACCAGCCTACGTATAAACATCAACTTGAATAATCAAATTCTGCAATCAATGCTTTGGGGACATACTCGCCATGCAGTTATGTACACAGACAAAGAATTTATGTTGTAGTCATGATCATGTCTCTAACCTGAAACATTGCTTTGTCTCACTGAAGGGGGAAAGCATGTCTCTTGATAAATGTTCTGGAGGAGAATGTGCTTTGCTCTTTCCCATACCGTTGTCTGCCTCAATGACCTTGCAGCAGATTCAAAATTTCTATGAAGGTATGGTGACTGAAAAAATTACCCCCCCTTTCTTTTCTGCTCCTCTCAGTACTTAGGGCCTTAATTAAGAAGTAAAGCAGAACAGTTTTAAGATACAGCTATGCTGGATGCCCATTATTCCACAGCAACAACTCAGGGCCTGAAATACACACCTAAAAGAGCATCTTCTGTTTTAATGGAGAGAGAGGTAATCCTTGGCACTAAGCCACATCTGACATCTGTATCTGTTACTGCAGCCTACAGGGGTAATGAACAAGAGGCCATGGGCAAATGATTTCTCTCTCTGGATGAGCACATATGGCTTGATGCAGTATGTGCATAATCCTCCAGCCAGGTCTGAGCTGGAGTCACAGGCTCACTGTGACTGCATGACCAGTGTTGTATCTAACCTAATTAGCACCACGTCCAACCTAATTAGCACCACCTACCACAGGGTTAAGTACTTTGGGTGCAACAGCACTCATATCTAAGTCTACAGCTGCTGCCTCCCATTCTACAAGTAATTTGATGAATATGTGCTATACAAGACCTGTGCTCTGTTGCACAGGGTAGATGTGCCCTCTGTCATGTTTGTGTTATTGGAGGGAGGGTTTAATAGCAAACACAGATAATTTTATTTTATTGCTTCCAAGTCAATGTGCAGCTTCACTCACTGCTGGTTTTCTACACAGTTTCTATTTAACTGAATACGGAAAAATGCTTAGCAGACCAGGATACCAGGAAAAAAATATGTTTACGATATGCTTCTACATGTGTGGAACAATGAAAACAGCTAGGTGAAAAGAAATCCCCTATGTCTCTATGCTCAGCTGCTCATGTAAGTGCTGACTCTCTGCTATCAGGTCTCTGGGGCACTAATTTACAATTCTGTAAGATGTTCCTGTAAACTGCTTAGTAGCAATGCTATGTCCATTTGCACAAGCATGAACGATGATCCAAGGTGTGAAGCAACAGAAAATAAGCCTCTGGTATTTATATATTAGCTTTGAGAAGTACAACTCCTTCAGGGCATAGCTGTGGGAATTTCAGGTTTTTAAGAAAAAAAAAAAAGATTCTGTGACAGTTTAATCCCTTTCAGCTTCTCAAATAAACTGATAGAGCACGCCTGTTTCAAGCTAACACATAGACACATTAACAAATTCCTATAAGCAACCAAACTGGGCATTATAAGCTGGCAGCCTACCATATGTGTCATCGTAGAGGAAACCTTGAGAGATTTGAAGGATGCAGCAATTGCTACAGGAAGGGTAGTCCATATGTCGAGGGTGACCAAAAGGACATCATTAACATATCTACAAGAAAAGCAGATGGAGTAGATATGAAGACTAAGGGAGAAGAGGACAAGGAATGACAGGAAAAGGCAAAGTTCTGAAGTGCTGTGGTGCAATTGAGGACGCAGCTGAGCTGACAGAGCACCCAGCTGCTGCTGAGAGAGTGAGCTAGATGGGCTCTCAACAGAACAGCCAGGCAAGCCCTTAGAACAAGAAATGAATGCTTCTGTGCTGGGTTAGCTCCCACAGCTGGCTCACCGAGTGAGTTAAGCAGCAGTGTTGGCACAAGGGAAGGGTCATGAACCACCCCATGAGAAGGGGTGAGGGGTGAGGAAGGAGGTGCAGCACTACCTTTTCAGCAGCAGCTGGCTATTAGCTTGGCTTACCTGTATCATCAAAATCAGGTCACATCTTAACACCTACCAACAGCACTACACAAACCAACATAAGCCACCACCGGTCGGCAACCCTGAGTCTCTCATCCCTTGCCTCTGCCTCAGACCCAATTGCATGATAGACTCAGCTGGAGAAATAAGCTGGTTGAAAAAGACTTATCTCCTCCCTCCCCCACACTATTTTTCAGCCAAATCGACTTCCTAATCTGGTTTACCACACAGCTGAACAAAACAACTGTGCCAGCAAACCAGTGGGCAAATCAAAGAGACAGGCGCGGATGGCTGCGAGCAAAAACTGTCTTAGGCCAGCACAGCTGCCAAAAAAATTGTCAAACTGCACTCTCAGAGGGCTAGAGGGCTTGCAGAGACAGGGAAATCTATGGAAATACACTAAAAAGGTAAGTACAAAAAGGAACCACAGAAATAGGCCAGGGAGATAAGTGCAGGAGTAGTGTTTCACGGGACCTTTTTGACATGTTGGGTCAGGCATGGGGAAAATAGCTGTCATAAGCAAGATGAGAGATAACAAAAGCCTAAAAAAGCATATCTGTGATGTGGACAGAGATAAGAAGAGGCTTTAGAGAAGGGAAGGAAATAAAATTCATATACATATCAAAACAAACAGGCCAAAAAAAGAGTGGAGTCAAAGATGACTCCCATGACTCCTACAGGTCGGATTGACAGAGAGTAATTGTGTGCCTTCCAGGCAGGATTGCAAAGTCCCTATCCAGGAAGAAACAGGGGTCCTTGGTGGGGACTGCGGATGGAGCTTCAAGACACGAGGTTCTCTGAAACACTATACTATATTTCCTCTACAGGTGGGAGCCTTTAATTCTGAATACCCTTCTATGTAGTCTTTTCAAATGAGCTTGAAAGTCAACACACTTTCACTTGCTCATAACAGTAGAAGTGTCAGGATCACCAGCATTGCTGTGGGGGACAGGAGTCAAAAATTTTTCAGGTGCTTTGTACACTTTCACATAAGAATCCAGACCGGGCCAAAGTCACTTTTCTTAGCCTTTACCTTTGTGGGGGAAGAACGGTTATTCAGATTCAGGAGCCTTGACTCTGCCTCCAATGTAATTTTGCTACTGTCAAACCTAGAACTACAGCTAGGAGTGTTTAAGAGCTGATTTTGATGACAAATTATTACACTGGGATGGAAAATGAGTCCATATTTGTCTATTTCAGTAACGGAATGAAAAAGTAAGGCACTCTCGAATTTTTGAGTTATCCTCAACTTCTGGAGATATTTTCATACGATCTTGTCTCCTTCAGTGCCATCCAGTGGAATTAATGTGAAATATCACTCTTTTGCACAGGGAAGATATACGTACAAAAATACAACAGCACACAAAACAGTTCTGCATTTTCAGGAGGTGCTGTTCACACCAGCTAAATTGCAGGTTGTCAGGATATTGGTACAAAAGTAACAAAACCAGGACCATAATTTCCAATGGTTATAATTCAAATTAGTTCTCCCATTGCTGCCTGTAGTTTCAGGAAAGCTGATTATATAATTTCTAAAATAGTTGTTTGTGTCTGCAAAATATGTAGGACATACAAAATTCATCCTGGTACAGCACAGTATAAAGATTTAACAGCATCCATCTGTGTAATGCACCTATCCACAACTCAAGTCAATAAAGTATTAGCTGTAATTTTGCTTCTCCTCTGAGGCACAAATAGCTTGACTGAAGGAGCAGAGATATCTAGATTTATAGGTCATTACATCATCAACAATACAAGTATTTTAAAAATAATTTTTAAAACATATATATTGCATTATGTATATGTGTATATGCAGATATGTGTATGTGCTGTGTGCATATATATGTACACCCACAAATAAAATGTAGGTATGCTACAGCCTCGCAATAGATTCCTTTTACATATAAAACTTCCGTGCCCCTTTAGTACTTTCTTGAACCCTCTTGAATGACAATGAACTCATGCCAACATTTGCATTAAGACCTCTAAGGCCATTTTCTTGCTTTTTCCAGCTTCAGGATAGAGCTGTCTGCTAAAGGCCTAAGGCTTCCTACCTAAAAACTCTTTACAGCTGGCTTGCAAGACAGGTTTCTGAAAACAAATGGATTTCTACTTCTTTTCCCTTATAGCACACAGAAAAGCCAAGAAAATATATTTTACTACATTAAAAAGCCAGAATATTTCCTTGGTTTTACTTACTTGAGCAGATGCCTACTGCGATGGAAAAAACCCAAACCCGTTGAAATGCTAATGTCTCTGTGCTTGTGAGTTCTAACTTTCCTTTTCTCTAAGTCTTTGTTCAAATCCCAATGGTTCCTCTGTCAATGTTCTACTTCGCATCAGAGCTTGTCCATTTTCTCAGAGTCAAGACTTGATTCTGTTTGATTTTGTCTGCACTACCAATGTGCTCTCATTCTTCTGGTTTTCTCCCTGGCCATCCTCTCTCATGTCTCTTAGTCCTAGGCTCCCAGCATACAGCCCCCCACCAATTCCTATATGTATTTGTCCCCTTGCCTTGAATTCATTCTCCTTCATTTCTCCTTGAGAATTTACTTTCCTAACTCACCTAACCCCAGTATCCTTTCCTTATTGTTCTTGTTAAGGTTTTCCGGTCCCAATAGTTTCCAGCTTGCCATATCCCCTGCCTCCATACTGAATGTTTCCTTCCCCTTGTAGGAGTCCATAAGAATACTGTCTCAACCTTGTCATCAGAAATTTGGACAATATACCCCTAAAACTGAGGCTAAGGTCTTGACAAAGTTTGGCCTGCCAATGATGCTCCCTGGGACTAAAACTGGACTGTGAAAACCAGGGTGATGATAACACCAAGAAGGGACTGTGTGGACAAGATATGCCGTCTCTCCTGCATTCCAGGAGAAGAGACAAAATATGCTGTGATCTTCTTCCCTGGCCTTGCAGAGACTGTGTGGTACANTGAGACACACTCATGCCCCTGTGAAGAGAAAAGAGCAGATTTGTGGGAGCACAGGGGATTGTTTCCACAGCCTCACTCTCAGACCACAGCCCCATCCCAGTCTGGGGCAAACAGAGGTCTCTTTTGGGCCCACAACCGGGGAACACGCAACTGCAATGGTTGCAAAGATGTTAGGGCCATGTGCTAACGCAGGAACATGGAAAACTAATTTCTTCAAGGCTCCCCCCTCCCAATTCAGTTTTTCCTGACAAATTTCAAGCTTGCTCTAATGCATCAAGGCATTTAAGAATGTCAAATATAAGACCTCCACAATAATTTACCCTAGACAAAGCCCTTTTTTCTTAGATTATATTTGGCACCAGTAAAGTCATCCTACATCTCCACCCTCTGTATGAAAACTTTCATACCAAGACATGCAAGTTTAGCAAGTGGTATGTTACCTAAAGCATAGTTTAGCAACCAAAATTTAGCAAGTGATGTGCTACCTTTAGCTGTAGTTAAACTCATTCAGAGGACAACAACTGACAACTCTATTATAAGCATTGTTATATGTATATTTAAAGTATAACAAATTACTAAATGCAAAATAGTATTTAAGCTAGTAATAAGAGTTTATGTATGTAAAGGACAATTATCATCAATTTACCTCTTTCTACCTTTAATTTTATACTCTGTAATTACTCCATACATTTTCCTCAGATGAGCAATCTCAGGAGAGTGGATGATTTCGTAATCCAGATCTGTTTATGGCAGCATAAGAACAGTTGCATAACTGTGGTGAAAAAACCCCAGAGATTTACTCTAACCTCCCTTCCATAGACAGGCCTACATGGTAATTAATACTTTTCTAGCAAGTAATTTATTTTATGTATTCCAAGGATTAGTTTACTGAACAGTAATGACTGGCTACCCTGGCACATGCAGACGTCTTCCTGGCAGTACTACCCCTCGCCTAGCTAGGAAACCTCCAGTGATCTGCTCCAGCAGAACACATAATATTGTCTTGGCAAACAGCAAAACATCTCTTCCTCTTTCTTCTTCCAGATGCATTTCTAATGAACTTAAGCCAGAGCTCTCCAGTTTTTACTTATTACTTATAGCAGAGACTAACCCACAGATGGTGCTCAGGGGATTTATTTTGCCAGGCCAGTAAGATCCCACTGTTATTGCCTTTCTGTGGCAATAACTCTGAGCTCTCTTTGCATTGTTGTGATGTTAAGGGCACACTTCTCATATTAAGCTGAATAACGAATGTCACTATATATTAACCTTAACTGCACATAATATAATTGAACTCAATGGGAGATACTGCCCTCTGTGTTTCAGTGGGACTTGACTTTGGAGAAATAATAATTCACTGGGTTATAAAGGCATAAATAAACTTATTATACATGAAGTGCAGGTGCAATACTGTGATTATAGACATTGGTATGATTCACCTTGAGGTTTTAGTTATATCTTGCCAAAAGCAGCTATTATCATGCCCCAAATGACTCCAACAACACTACTATTGATGTGACATTTAGAAGTTCCTTCCCTAGTGGGAACAAAACCATCTCTTTTCTTCCAATGTTGAAGATTAAATGCACAGCATTAGCACTATCAGCAAGGTGTTTAATTTCAAAATTGCCTTTCCTGGTGAGAATGAAAACACTACTTGTTCCATTTAAAAAAAAATTAACAGCAGTGTTTTTCTCTCCTTTCTCATACGCGCACTTGTTTAACCAACCCAAGACACAGTATGTCTCTGGTGCTCAGACAGCATTGCAGGTGTGTACCTATGTTTGTCTGTGGGTGGCATCCCATACTGTGGGGCTAGGATTTATCCTGTTTCCAGTATGATTCAAGCTCACAATAATAAAGTAGAAAGAATATGATGGGGAGAAAAAACCCAAAACGCACAGATAGAAGGGAAGACAGAAGGTTGAATTTTTGTTTAAATCGTCTTTGTAGCAACACTGATACATTAATGCAGCAGGAGCATCAAAGAAAATTAACTCAAAATTAAAGCATAAGGTGCCACAAATGTACCAGATCATAGAAGTTGTTCGCTACAGCCAAAAATTGTTGTGAGCTGTTCCAGATATTGTCAGGATTGTCCTTTGATTTTACTCCAACTGTTGCCTATGTTTGTGTTCACACATATCGTCAGTGTGCAAAGAGGTGAAATGGCTCTCAGGACAGTTGTCCTCTAAAACTGGCCAAGAAAACTTTGGTTTAATCAGTCCTTCAGCCACTCTAGGACCAGATAAAGTACTAAGTTCTGTAGCTATGCTGAGTCTACAACACTCCCTTGAACAATGCTTTTGTAGGAGCCTGGGACTCACAGGTAAGACCATATAATCTTAGGCACATGGGGTGATGAGGAGCAAACACAAAGCTCTGAGGTGTCCTATCTCTGATATTGGGCTGTCACATCAATAGCAGAATGTGACTTTGGGGATTCCTCTGAGTGTATGGAATGCCCTGTCCCCCTCTGCAGTCTAACTCTCCCCAGCCCCCACTCTTAACTGATAAATGAGCAGCTCAACACGGGCTAGTCCTTAGTCACTTAGTGGAGGAGTACAGGGCATTCTCATCTGTGATGTTTGCTCTGCTCCTTCTGCAAGAGTACAGACAATCCTGCTGCAGCTACTTACACCTCATTGAATTCCTGTTGTTTCTGAGGATCAGAAACTCGAGTTGGACCAGGTCCCAACCAGCTTTATTAGAAAACACACTGGTTCATTGAACAGTGTGAACAAACAGGCTGGCAGCATGCAAAATCTTGGCTGAACTGCAAACTCAAACATGTTTTTGCACGGATTTCATTCACCCTTCTGTTGCAGGGTCTCTATGAAGTCAAGAACTGTGGTATCACAGACTCAGAGGTCTAGGACACAGGCCCACCTCGCCTCCAATGTGACAGATCATGTCCTTTGTATATTTAAGACTATATTACCAAATAATCACACATGGGACTGGTACAACTAATGCCTGGAAACAGCACTAACAGTTGACAGCTGCTTCTGACATTGTTTCTTAACAAACCCATTGTTTCAAGACACCCACATCAGAAAGGGCAGAAACTTTCTGCCCTTTTCTTCCTCTACATGCAAACACAGTCGGGTCTCCTATATCGCGCACCCGTGTAGCCCGACTTGCGCGTTGAATGGCAGCTCATTAATATGCACATTTTCTCCGCATCCTCACGGGCCCCGGCGCTGTTTCGGCACTGTGTTGCTGTGTATCAGTGTTTGTGTCGGCCCTTCCCGGTGCCAGCAGCCGTCCTACGCTGGGAAAAAAANGGGGCCGGGAGGAAGCGGCAGGGCTGCCGCGGCCGCGGGGCGAGTTGAGTTGCATATTCATGAGCGCCTAATTGAATATTCATGCAGGCATGGTCGCGCATGCGCAGTTGCGAAAACGGGCCTCCATCGCTATAAAATCATGGCGCTAAGATCTGAAGCCGCAACATGGGGGGCGCGATGTGCAATAGGGCCGACTGTGTGTAACAATAGTGAGCCTGTCATCCCACTCATTACTGTTTGCTTGCTCTTTGTCACTGAATTATGCTTGCCAACACACAAGATAACACTGTGTGGGCTAACCAGGAAAGTGAAGGAAAAGCACTTCCACTCTAACACTGGATACAAAGGAAAAATGCATTGGACTATATTTTTCTGACTTAGTTTCCTTAATCACTTAGTTTTTGCTCCATAGAGGTACTCTAAGCTAAACCACTAGACAACAATTTCCACAAAAATAAGACATTTAAGGCACATCAATACAGCTCTCTAAGGACAGCCCTTTAAAAATCTAAATTCCTTCCTCTGTCACACTGATTCAGCATGCACCATCTTAGCAATCAAAGCTCGTGGTATTTTCACAGTGTGCCTATTGCTTTTTCACACAGAATTCTCCAAACAGTTTTGAATTGGGGCAATCTTTTGGAAACTAAAGACAGCCTACAGAGCTGAAAGAGCAATTAGATGAACTCTTTGTAGCCAGCAGTCCTTATTTAATGCTTCCTCCAAAATGCTAGAACAACCCATGTCCTTGCCACTACCCTCCTGTCACATGCCAATGCTGCAAAATGTGGAATATGTAAAGGTTTTTTTTAAGTCAGGATGATCTTTGATGCAAGCCTAATCAGCAAGTAAGGAGACTTAATCAGTGGAATAGGCAGCAGCTAGCATCTCTTAGTCAAGGACATCCAGGAACTAACAAGTTTAAAGGACATAGAAAATCAAGATGTCGATGTATATCTATACACACATACTTTGTTAACTTGGCAAAATACTCAAGGTCCATGTATCCTACAGCTGAACTATCACAGAATCACAGAATATGCTGAATTACAAGGGACCCACAAGGATCATGGAGTCCATTTGCTGGCCCTGCACAGGACCATCCCCAAGAGTCACACCATGTGCTTGAGAATATCACTCAAATGCTTCTTGAACTCTGTCAGGCTTGGTGTTGTTATCGCTTCCCTGAGGAACCTGTTCCAACAACCAATCACCCTCTGGGTGAAGAATCTCTTTCTAATATCCAACCTAAACCTCCCCTGACACAACTTCAGGCCATTGTCTCACTGGTCATCACAGAGAAAAGATCAGTGTCTGCCCCTCCTCTTCCTCTCAGGAGGAAGCTGTAACCACAATGAGGTCTCCTCTTCTCCAGGACAAACAGACCAAGTGCCCTCAGACACTCCTCATACAATTTCTCCACAAGGCCCTTCACTATCTTCATTGCCCTCTTTTGGACACTCTCTAATAGCTTAATATCCTTCCTATACTGCAGTGCCACAAATATTCAAGGTGCAGGTGCACCAGTGCAGAGCAAAGCAGGACAATGCCCTCCCTTGACGGGCTGGTGATGCTTTGCCCGATGCCCCCCAGACACAGTTGACCCTCCTGGCTGTCAGGGCACTGCTGTCTTATATTCAACTTGCCATTGACCAGGACCTCCAGGTCCCTTTCCATGGCACTGCTTTCCAGCATCTCATTCCCCAGTCTGTACATACATCTGGGGTTGCCCATTCTAGTTGCAGAATCCAGCACTTCCTCATGTTGAACTTCATATGGTTGGTGATTGCTCAGTCCTCTAATTTGTTGATGTCTCTCTGCAGGGCCTTCCTGCCTTTCAGGGAGTCAACAGCTCCTCCCAGTTTTGTGTCATCTGTAAACTTACTTAGTATCCCTTCCAGTCCTGTATCCAAATAATTTATGACGATGTTGAAGAGAACAGAGCCTAAGATGGAGCCTTTCAGAAACACACTATATTATAATACCAAAAGTCAGGCCTACAGGTCAAAATTACTCCTGCCCAAGTGAAGACCCTTCCCCTGAACATGCACAGAAGTTAGCTGGGGTTACATAACTTGTATGAAAATTACTAACCAATCATAATAGAAGGGCTGTACTTGGAAAGTTACTAACTCTGAACTTCTGTGTATAAATAATAATACAGAAAGTATGGAGGGATATGCTTGATTTGTGGAGGGGCATGCTTGATTTGTGGAATACCACCAAGCATCCAGGCCTGCAACTCTGAAATAAATAATCAAATCTCTCTCTCTCAAGTGTGCAGTTTTTGATTTGTTGCACACCAGGTAACAAATTCCATTTTGTGGACAACACTGAAGAGGAAAGGAGAAAAGGACCATAGGGTTCCCTTTCTTTTCACTTGCAGAAAAGGGCCTGCAGGTACTGGTCAACAGCTGGCCAAACAGGACCCAGCAGTGTGCCCAGGAGTCCAAGAAGCCCAGTGGTACCACAGAATCACAGAATTAACAAGATTGGAAAAGACCACTGAGATCATCAAGTCAAATCCCTTACCTAACACCATCTCATCAACTAAACCATGACACTAAGTGCCACATACAGTCTTTTTTAAAATGTTTCCAGGGACGGTGACTCCACCACCTCCCTGGGCAGTCAATTCCAATGGCCAATCACTCTTTCTGTGAAGAACTTTTTTGTAACATCCAGCCTAAACTTCCCCTGGCTTGAGAATATGTCCTCTTATTCTGGTACTGTACCCCTGGGAGAAGAGATTGACCTCCACCTGGCTACAACCTCCTTTCAGGCAGTTGTAGAGAATGATAAAGTCACCCCTGAGCCTCCTCTTCTCTAGGCTAAACAACATCAGCTCCCTCAGCCTCTCTTCATAGTGTTCCAGACCCCTCACCAGCCTTGTTGCTCTTCTCTAAACACGTTCAAGCATCTCAACAACTTTCCTAAATTGAGTGGCCCAGAACTGGACACAGTACTCGAGGTGCAGCCTCACCAGTGCCAAGTACAGGGGAAGAATGACTTCCCTAGCCCTGCTGGCCACACCATTTCTGATACAGGCCAGGATGCCATTGGCCTTCTTGGCCACCTGGGCACACTGCTGGCTCATGTTCAGCCAACTGTCAACTGGTACCCGCAGCTCCTTTTCTGCGTGGCCACTCTCCAAGCACTCTGTCCCCAGCCTGTACCACTGCATGGCGTTGTAGTGGCCAAAGTGTAGAACCTGGCACTTGGTCTTGTTAAATCTCATGCTATTGGATCCTGCCCATCTATCCTGCCTGTCAAGGTCCCTGTGCAGAGCCCTCCTACCCTCTAACAGATCAACACTTGCTCCCAACTTAGTGTTGTCTGCAAACTTACTAATGGTAGAGTCAATTCCCTCATTGAGATCATCAATAAAGATATTAAACAGGATTGGGCCCAACACTGATCCCTGGGGGACACTGGTAGTGACTGGGAGCCAAATGGATGTGGCACCATTCACCACCACCCTCTTGGCTCAGCCATCCAGCCAGTTCTTAACCCAGCACAGAGTGCACCTGCTCAAGCTGTGGGCTGCCAGTTTTCTCAGGAGTTTGCTATGGGAGATGGTGTCAAAAGCTTTGCTGAAGTCCAGGCAGACTACATGCACAGCCCTCCTTACATCTCACAGGCAGGTTACCTGGCCATGAAAGGAGATCAGGTTGGTCAGGCAGGGCCTACCCCTCCTAAATCCATGCTGGCTGAGTCTGATCTCTTGGCCATCCTGTAGGTGATGTGTGATTGCAGTCAAGATGATCTGTTCCATAATCTTGCCTGGCACAGAGGTCAGGCTGACAGGTCTGTAATTTCCTGGTTCTGCATTCCAGCCTTTCTTGTGGATATCCTGGCCTGCATCAGAAATAGTGTGCCCAGCAGGACTACAGCAGTAATCAGCCCCCTGAATTTGGTACTGGTGAGGCCACACTTCAGTGTCCAGTTCTGGGCCACTCAGTTTAGGAAGAATATTGAGGTGCTGGAGTTTCCAGAGAAGGGAAATGAAGCTTGTGATGGGTCTAGAGAGCAAGTTTTATGAAGAGTGACTGAGGGAGCTGGGGTTCCTTAGTTTGGACGATGCTCAGGTGTGACCTTATCATTCTCTACAACCCCCTGAAAGGCTGTAGCCAGGTTGGGGTCGGTGTCTTCTCTCAGGCATCCAGTGACAGGAGAGAGGAAATAGCTGCAACCTGCACCAGGGGAGAGTCAGGTTGGACAACAGAATTTCTTTACAGAAAGAGTAATGAGACACAGGAATGGGCTGCTCGGGGAGATGGAATCACCACCCCTGGAAGTGTTTAAGAACTGGATGTGGCACTCAGGGCCACGGTCTAGTTGATAAGGTCGTGTTAGGTTANGAGCCCCTGGGGCGGACGGCGGAGGAGGCGGCCTGGGCAGAGACGCTGCGCGGGGCCTGCGAGCCCGAGCACCACTGGCGGTACCGCCGCGAGTTCCTGCTGCGCAACGTGGGGGAGCCGCCGGCGGCGGGCAGCGCTCAGCTGCAGCGCCTGGTGTCCCTCTCCATGGTGTGGGCCAACCACGTCTTCCTGGGATGCCGGTGAGTGCCGCGGGAGCCGCCGGCGCGGCGGGAGCGGCGCGGCCGCCTGACGACGCCCCTTCCCTCGTTTCCCCTTGTCGCCCCTCCAGGTACCCGCCGCAGGTCATGGAAAAGGCGCTGGAAATGGCCGAAGGCATCCAAGTGACCGGCGCGCCTGTCCGCACCACGAGAGACGAACTGGTTGCCAAGGTGAAGAAAAGAGGCATATCAAGTAGCAATGGTTAGCAGATCATAGCTGTGACAATACATAGGAGTCTAGAAAATGCTTGTTTATGAATGTTCTCGGTTTGCCTCGGGCTTAGAAAGTAGTCAAAATAATTTACTTTTAAAACTCCCGTTATTCATTTCCTCTCTCTGTGCTATTATTGTCCTAATATAGTATCTCTAAAGTGGGCGTAATGCGCACATATTGTTTAGTGGTGTAGAATTGTTGTTTTGAATTGCTACAAATGGTGCCCTTTAAGCTGATTATGTGTTGCCATGTGGATTACTGTACTCCGGTTTAAATGCTTACTTGTTACTTTGCCTTTACTGCCAGTCAGGCACTGTTGCTGTGTGAGAAACTGAGTTTCTTAAAGAAACTTTTATGATATGAGTAGACAAAATACACTTTTTTTTAGGTCAGATAGTCTATTTAATGTATGTTGGTCACTTCTGGTTTGGACTTTGAGAATAGAAATACATAGTTGCCTATGGGTCCCAAACCAGCATCTGAAATCTTGCACCTGAGTATTTTCAGGATTTTGGCAAAGAGATTTAAAATATTCTGAAATAGTACATTAATACTTGAAATTACAGTTCTAGGTGTATTCCTAATATATAGCTTTTAAATTCACAAAGATTCATGCTAGAGTGTTTTAGGTCATTTCTCTGTACGTGGATATTTCATAGTTAAGAAATCAAAGAGGAAAACATATTTTACTTGTTTTGCAGAAGGGCTAGAAGAGCCCTCCAAAAGGCAAGCCCTTGAGAAAAGCAATGCCTCTAAGGATCCTGGAAATGTGAAAACAGTCAAGGCAGAAACCCTGAAGAAAACAGAGAGCACATTGCCAAAAAAGCAGGAAAAGGGTACTAGCAAAGATCTAGAAAGTTCCCAGTCGACTTGCAGCCCAGATCAAGAAATGGTCACAGCAACAGACATAGAAGGAAAATCTGCTAATGCTGAAAATACTACTGAGCAAAAGTCATCTTCATCTGAAAAAGAGCCAGGAAAGAAGCCTTGCTCAAGCCCACCTAAGGAAAGCAAGTCTGAAAGTGTGCCATCACCTGAAAAGAAAACTACAGTAAGTGTAGTGCCACTGGCTGCTAAGAGTGTCCTTCAGCCAGAGACAGTGGCAGCAGCAGTGCCACCGGCTGCCAAGAGCACCCCACAGGCAGCAGCCGTGGCAGCAGCCACCAAGAGCACCCCACAGGTGGCAGCAGTGGCAGCAGCAGTGCCACCAGCTACTAAGAGCACACCACAGGCAGCAGCAGTGGCAGCAGCTTCCAAGAGTACCCCGCAGGTAGCAGCAGTGGCAGCAGCAGTGGCAGCAGCAGTGGCAGCAGCCACCAAGAGTGCCCCGCAGGCAGCAGCAGTGCAACCAGCTTCCAAGAGTGCCCCACAGGCGGCAGCAGTGCCACCAGCTTGCAAGAGCACCCCACAGTCAGCAGTGGTGGCAGCAGCAGTGCCACTGACCACCAAGAGCAGCCCACAAGTGGNTCTCTCAGGCATCCAGTGACAGGAGAGAGGAAATAGCTGCAACCTGCACCAGGGGAGAGTCAGGTTGGACAACAGAATTTCTTTACAGAAAGAGTAATGAGACACAGGAATGGGCTGCTCGGGGAGATGGAATCACCACCCCTGGAAGTGTTTAAGAACTGGATGTGGCACTCAGGGCCACGGTCTAGTTGATAAGGTCGTGTTAGGTTATAGGTTGGACTCGGTCTCAGAGGTCTTTTCTAACCTAGTTGATTCGGGGATTCTGAGGTAAAAACACGCTGAGCCCCATGAATTCCGACCGCGGCCAGCTCACGCTTTCACCGGGCAGAATACAGGGCTGCCAGGCGTGCCCACAGCCCCTCCCTTACCGGGGCACCCCGGACTGCCCCGCCCCGCGGATGTGAGCTCACACGGCCCGCCCGGAAGGGGAGGGCGGCGGCGGCGGCGGCGATGGCGGGCAAGGCGGCGGCTGCCGA
>WEKX01001788.1:0-20933 GCA_013390025.1 Pitta sordida | reverse complement strand
CGCTCCCCGCGCTGCCCGCCCCCCCCCCCCACTTTCCCCCAAAGTCTATGTGGGAGATTATGTGGCTGCAGGATATTGTACTCTGTGCCTTTGCCTTTCTCGTCCAACACCATATAAAGTACCTTACTCCATGCTTCTCAGGAGCAGAGATTAAGTTTTTTTTTTTTAAATTTATTCCCCCTTTGTCAGAGCAACGGGCAAGTGATGCAGCTGAAGATACAGGGAAGCAACGCTTTTGGTTTGGATGGTAGCGCAAATGCTGATAGTGAGAAAATACAGGTTCATTGAGTTACTAGACAAGCAGAATCTTCCCCTAGTGAAAGTCTGGAACAGAACAAAATGCACTTGGCTCCTGTTGTGGTAGAGGTTTCAGAATTTATAGTAAAAAGCAGCTGCTAACCTACTGTTTCAAGGTGTCAGCAAGAAAAAAGAAAAAAACCAACTGGGAATGATGTTGAGATAATAACTATAGCTTCCATTTAGCACAAGCTTGAATCTTTTGGCAACTGTACAATGCAGACAAATTCTTTAAAAATGAAAGCCAGTTTGTGAAGTGCAGGCCTTTAGGAAGAAATAGATTGTACTGCGTATCTTCTTGTTTTAGAAGCAAATAGTTCAGTACCATTTATGAATTCCTTTATTCCTGTTCAAATGCAGTCCTTAATTTCTCTGGGCACAAGTACTGTATCTAACCCCATGCATCAGGTTTCACTGTAAATTCTTCTAATGCACTTCCTGTCCTTTATCCGCTTTTGGCTTGGGAAATACTGTTTTAAAATCCAGAAATATAGAACAGCAGAGTAGTCTAAGACTGAAGTATAAGGCATTTGTTGATCTCATATTTGAGCTCATTAAACTTGCTTCTGAGAACTAAATTTAATGAGAAATTCACAGCGACTCAGGCAGTTATTTTGCATGACTTGGAAGAAGGAAACCTTGGAAGTAAAAAACATAAGCCACTCGTTTAGTAGTTGTTCAAAAATATCCTGTGATGCACTAAGGAGAAGGTCACCTATTTTGAAAAGTTCAGCCTTCATTTAAAATGCAACTTGCTGCAATTTGTTTTGGTAATAGGAAAAGCATTTTGAGTGGCATAAATTAATTTTCATCTAGATTGTAAATTTGCTGTTATGTAAGTTCAGTTGTCATACTCCTTTTATAGATATGTCTACTTGAAAGTACCTTTGGATGAAATAAAGAGGAAGACAGAGAACCTTGGTATCCTAATTCTAGAGTTTTTTGTATCATAATACATGATTCTATCAACGTGAAGTTTCTTCCTGTGATAAAATAAGCTGTTGCTTTGGTATGTAGGCCAGGGGTTTGGAACTGTGATGGTAAGGACTCTTAAGGTACCCCTGCTTTTTCAGATGGAGGGAAGATCAGGATTATCCACCCATCAGCAACTATTGTCCCCCTTCTTGAGTTGTCCTTTCTTTTTCCAATGGCTAAAATAAACTTACTCTGTCTTACAACTTGAGGATTTTTTTTTCTTATAACAGATTGTGACCTGCTTGTATCTGATTTGGTGACCACTGCAACTTGAATAGTATATCCTGTCTAACCAACTAGGGTCTACTATAATTAAAATTTGTACTATTGCTCATTAGTTAGAAATATGTGCCTATGTTTTCTTGAGCATGTTCCATCTTGTGTAATTATTCATGTTCATATGTTTATTTTATAGAAGCGTTAAAAGAAATAGATGATGTCTATGAAAAATACAAGTCAGAAAACGATCCCGTTCAGAAAAAACGNGCTATTTCAGCTGATTTGAAGGTAGTGGTAGTCTGTGCAGGAGGAACAAAGTCACTCTTGTGCTTAGGGAACAAATCCTTTTAGCTTTCATTACCTCCACCGAACTTAATCAGATTATCTGTAATGAACACTTGGCCCTAGTTTGTGGGTTTTTTGTTTTTTTCTTTCATAGGGGTTTCAGAGCTGATTATTAGAGGGTATGGATATCCTCTCTAATCTTAGGGACTCACAAGGCATTTGGTAAAATTCTATCTCTGTGAGTCAAATACGTAGTTCTTTCATCTGTTTAGTGGATGGTGATCCATTTATATCTTTATACTCTGCATCCAGGGAATAACTCATGTAGGGTGAATCTTGTTCTCTGTTACAGTGTGAAAAAACAGTTATTGTTTGTGGGTTCTTCTGGGCAGGGCACTCTAAATATGGGAAATCCACTTCCTGCTCTCCCCGCCCCCCCCCCCNATAGATTGTACTGCGTATCTTCTTGTTTTAGAAGCAAATAGTTCAGTACCATTTATGAATTCCTTTATTCCTGTTCAAATGCAGTCCTTAATTTCTCTGGGCACAAGTACTGTATCTAACCCCATGCATCAGGTTTCACTGTAAATTCTTCTAATGCACTTCCTGTCCTTTATCCGCTTTTGGCTTGGGAAATACTGTTTTAAAATCCAGAAATATAGAACAGCAGAGTAGTCTAAGACTGAAGTATAAGGCATTTGTTGATCTCATATTTGAGCTCATTAAACTTGCTTCTGAGAACTAAATTTAATGAGAAATTCACAGCGACTCAGGCAGTTATTTTGCATGACTTGGAAGAAGGAAACCTTGGAAGTAAAAAACATAAGCCACTCGTTTAGTAGTTGTTCAAAAATATCCTGTGATGCACTAAGGAGAAGGTCACGTATTTTGAAAAGTTCAGCCTTCATTTAAAATGCAACTTGCTGCAATTTGTTTTGGTAATAGGAAAAGCATTTTGAGTGGCATAAATTAATTTTCATCTAGATTGTAAATTTGCTGTTATGTAAGTTCAGTTGTCATACTCCTTTTATAGATATGTCTACTTGAAAGTACCTTTGGATGAAATAAAGAGGAAGACAGAGAACCTTGGTATCCTAATTCTAGAGTTTTTTGTATCATAATACATGATTCTATCAACGTGAAGTTTCTTCCTGTGATAAAATAAGCTCTTGCTTTGGTATGTAGGCCAGGGGTTTGGAACTGTGATGGTAAGGACTCTTAAGGTACCCCTGCTTTTTCAGATGGAGGGAAGATCAGGATTATCCACCCATCAGCAACTATTGTCCCCCTTCTTGAGTTGTCCTTTCTTTTTCCAATGGCTAAAATAAACTTACTCTGTCTTACAACTTGAGGATTTTTTTTTCTTATAACAGATTGTGACCTGCTTGTATCTGATTTGGTGACCACTGCAACTTGAATAGTATATCCTGTCTAACCAACTAGGGTCTACTATAATTAAAATTTGTACTATTGCTCATTAGTTAGAAATATGTGCCTATGTTTTCTTGAGCATGTTCCATCTTGTGTAATTATTCATGTTAATATGTTTATTTTATAGAAGCGTTAAAAGAAATAGATGATGTCTATGAAAAATACAAGTCAGAAAACGATCCCGTTCAGAAAAAACGCTTGCAGCAGCATCTTCAGCGTGCATTAATCAACAGTCAAGAACTTGGAGATGAAAAAATTCAAATAGTTACTCAGATGCTGGAACTAGTAGAGAATAGAGCCCGTCAAATGGAAACACACTCTCAGTGTTTTCAAGATTTGTCTGAGAATGAGAAGCCTCTAGAAAAGGCAAAGCTGGAGTCCTGCCAGCCGGAGAGATCTTCCCGCAGGCCTCGCCGGCAGCGCACCAGCGAGAGCCGTGACCTGTGCCATATCGCCAACGGGATCGATGACTGCGACGATCAGCCACCGAAAGAGAAAAGGTCTAAATCTTCCAAGAAGAAAAAACGCTCCAAAGCCAAACAGGAGAGAGAAGTTTCGCCTGTAGAATTTGCAATTGATCCCAATGAACCAACTTACTGCTTATGCAACCAAGTGTCTTATGGCGAGATGATAGGATGTGACAATGAACAGTGCCCTATTGAGTGGTTCCACTTCTCGTGTGTTGGACTCACTTACAAACCCAAGGGGAAATGGTATTGCCCCAAGTGCAGGGGAGACAATGAGAAAACAATGGACAAATGTACTGACAAATCAAAAAAGGATAGAAGATCGAGGTAGTGAAAGCGATTTATGTTTTAAAGAGTTGCCCCTTTTATAATAAAATGTTTAATTTCTCAAGAACACTGTTTTAAGAAATGCATAAGACTATGCAATAATTTTTAATCTATACTATTAATGGAGTATTAAAAGCTGTTATACCTTCTGTGATCTTTAACTTTCTGCACTGAATAACCAAATAATTGAAACAGGGTGGCTTCAGACCTTTCACAGAAGACATTGCAAGCATTTCAAGCTTGGTTTCAATTTAACCCATTAGTATTTTAAAGAACCTTAACGAATTTTGAAGTAATGGTGGTGGGAAAAATACTGAGGAACTTCTCATTTTATGGCAAAGGTGTTGAAAGGCCTCATGTAACTGCTGGCATCTTAACAACTGAGTTTGTTCTTTATCCCAGGTTTTACATCTTCAATTTTTGTGTTAACATCACACGTTTGGGTTTTTGAATTCAGCTGTAACTGTAAAAGTCTTCCGAGCTAAAAGCAGACCTCTTCAGTGACTTTCATATGACCAGTATGTTATTTCAAGGAAGAAAATACCACTAACTTGAAGTTTCTTCTTTTTTTGTCAAAATTAAACTCTTGTCTTTGTGACTTTATACTTGGTAGTCAGTTTTTGGTTATGATAGAATTATGGTGTGTACTCAATTTGGATATTCTTAGTAGATTTTGTTTGAGTTTTGTCCAGCATCCTGATACAGTTTTTGTTGTTTAAGGTGGTCTTTCTATTGCCAAAACTATTTCCTTGATTATTTATATAAACCTTGAAGTAATAGAAGGATCCCTTGAGAGGAGGGGATATTAACTTTTCAGAGAACAGAAGTTGCAAATGTGATGAAATCTTCATCTTAATTGTTCTCTCAAGAGCTGAGACATGACTGGTATTCTCTGGGATGTAAACTTTGCTCTTCCTTAAGTGGTATTTGTGTATGTGTGTTGCCACACCTGGGTTTAGATGTAGCACCATAATTCTTGAACTTGGTCAACTGTCTGAAACGCCTTAAGGCAAAAGCTTTCAATAAAAGTCTTGATTGGTAATGAAAAAGAAAGCATGAATATGCCTGGCACAGAGCCAGTAGGCAAATCCCAGCAGGCTTCTGACAGGCTATGTAAGAGTGTTGTCCTGAGGTATGCTGGTACTGTCTAAACACTACTTGGGTGGTAGTTAAAAGGGAGCCTCCTCACCTCCTTGCCTTGGAGGAGGTGAAAAAAAGATGAAAACGGCTGCTCCTGCCTCTTAGCAATGGGAGATGCTAATGGAGAAGGGGGTGGGACACCAAAGCTTCCACTTGGGGTTCCTGTTCAATAATGTTCTTGAGGCTGGAGTTGTGGTGGGCTTGGCAAGGTAGGCTCTGCAGGGCTGGGTGTGGGGGTTACTTGGGGATGGGCTGCAGGTGTTCAGACATCCCCCGTAGGACTCTGCTAAGCTTTCCCTTGACAGCACAAGGAAAAGTGACACGAGCTCTGGCCAACCCTGACAGGACAGCAGTTGTGCTGAGTTGAGAGCAGCCCAGAAGGCAGCTGAGCAAAAGCAAGCCTGGGTGGATGAATGCCATCAAAACTCTTTCCTGCATCCCCACTAGAGAGCCGTGCTGGCCGGGGCAGGAGGGTGGGATGTGCCGCACATGGAGTAAAGAGAGCCTTGGCGCTGTCAGCCCGGATGGCACAAACCAGAGGGCGGGATGCTCAATGTTATAAGCTATGTAACATACTGAGCTTGTTTGCTCAGTTGTGATCTGATTCCTTAACAAGATTTAACAAGTTACAGTGTAGTTGCATGTCAGGGGACTGTAAAGGCAGTGCTTTGAATTTTTGCTCAGAAATTGTAGGCTTATTAAATGGACTAGTGCTCTGCTGGGGAAACTCGTACCACAGTAAGTAAACAGCTCCTCCAGGAAACTACTCTAGGGGCTCTGACCGTCAGCAGGGTAAGAGAGAGGGGAAACCTTATCCCTACAGCGCTTTGCAGGCCTAGTGGATGATGTGCTGTCACAGATAGTCTTCTTGAGGGGGCTGGATCATAGCTACTGAGACAGAATGATCAGGCCAGCTATTGGAGCTAAGTGGCATAAATTGTCCTCTGTGCATTTTACCTTTTTTTTTAATTAGTTATGGCTTAGTGATTCTCAAATTTCCTTCTTGGGAAGATTAGTTGGAAGCCTTGGGCTGAAGGCTGTATGAACATGTAATACTGGCCTAAAATGGCCATGATCTCTAGAATTAAAAGACAAACATCACTTAATTAAACTGAGGTTGCAGAATGAAGTACAAGTTAATTTTTAACTATTAACATTAATTTATCTTAAAGTTTGCTTGCATTTGCACTGGATCAATAATATTTTTTTCAATGCAGAGGAGAAAGCAGGGAGCCTTATATAATTGTTCATCTGAAATAATTGCTAAAGTAGGAACTGTATGTTGGAGTGTTAAGGAAATTTTAGATTTTGAAAGTGGTCCAGATAAATATCTCTAATGCAGGGATGCTTCTTTCTATGCTAGTGGACCTTCTAGTAGGGAATCTGAATGCTTAAGGTTTCCAGTGAAGATACTGCTAGGGAAATGGCACTTGGTTGCCTAAGACATGAAATTGCTTAAATGTAAAAGTAATTCTGTTTGTATTGCAGACTAGCAGGGTGCTTCCAAAATGGCTTCTTTTAAATGCTCTGGCTAATTAATTCTTAAGACATACATGAGAGGGTCTGATGTTATCTGACATTTAGCATTTCACCACTTTTTTTTTCTTACCAAACCCGTATTTTGTGGGTTTGTGTCCATTTTCATAGAAGATCATTGATAATTGCTGAAGATGCACGTGGGATGCTAGTATGAAATCAGAACGGTAAGTAGAGAACTCTTATGTTGCTTCTTAATGTTGAATTCTTTTTCTTAAAGGGATGAATGTCATTGGTGGAGTGAAAATGATGAGTAAACACTGCTAAACCAGTTCATCTTCAAGATATATATTGGTTGTCATGAAGTAAGTTTAGCTTCTTGTAAAAAAAAAATCTGGGCAACACACACTTTGGAAGTTAATCAAGTGGATGCGACTACACAGGAAACTGATTCCTCTTGAAAATAATTGCTGCATCCTAATTCAACCTAGGTTACGTCTTGTTTTCTTGAAGCTTATGGAAGTATGGTACACTTCTAAGTTCTTGCTTTTTGCCTTTCAGTTTTGAAGCAGTGCAAGTTCAGCAGCAGCAAAAGGTCCCCATAAACTAGTTAAAAGAAACAGTATCGGAGCAAGAGTGTTCCTTGATCATTTTTCCATGCACCAGTTTGATTAATCTTGACAAAATAATCATTTAATCAAACCAAGCTCTAAAGCAAAACATAAATACGCATAACAGCTTACCATTTCGAAAACAAGATGAGCAATTCTTTATTTGCCATCCATATTGTAAGGCCATCTTGGTACCTGCACACAATGATAATACCTCTGTATTTAAACTAGTGTTAACTGCATTTCCCTGCCAAGCTTTAATCTAGACATTCAGGAATGGTAATGTGGTAGTGACAAGTCTTGACACTACTACAGAATGGTGGCAAGTGAAATGCCCCTTTCTTCCCTGAATTTATCTTAAGGACTTTGTTTTGGATATTCTTTCAGAGCTGAGGTGAGCCTTTGTAAAGAAGACACCACTTCCTAGCTTTGAAGACTATTTAAAGGCCTCTCGCTTCAGCTCGAAGGAAACTGTTACAATTTGAATTCCGACTTGACCAGAGCAGTTTGGCACTTCTGTGACTTGGGCCAGTTCTGACTGTAACAGATCTGATTCTTACAAGTCCTGATTTGGGTTTTAATTCTTTAAGCTCAACTGTTCTATTGGGACAAAACTGCTAATTGCTACACCAGCAAGTTAAGGGCTTGGAATACTTTCTCCCTCCTGCCTGCATACGTACCTCTTTTACTAAGAGGTCTCATCTCATGCAGCTCTGCAAGTCTTTGACATTGACACCTCAGACTGAAAATAATACTGCAGGTTTTTGCATCTGATCCTCTGAAGCTGATGAGCAAGGCTGTCACTCAAATCCACAAGAGTTATGTCCAATGCTAGTCAGGTAAGACATTTTACTGTCAGTAGGAAAACATGATACTGTGCAACTGTTTGTCCCAAAGACTTGTATATCCTAGATGTTTGGGGTTTTACTGTTACCATGCCATGAAGGAGTTGAAGAGTTTGAAATTCTCTCTTGTGCCGATTTTCTGATTACTCTGCAGGCTTTGGGATAGCTTGAGGATCATGGATTTGCACTACAGCTGGCCAGTAAACAGTTGTATTTTGTGAAAATTCTGGGAAATTTCTAATTAAATTAAGCTGTCATTTGCCTTTTGAGTCCAAGTCTCTTAAGTTCAAACTAAAATCACATCTGAATCCTTTCTAATTTTTGGTTGAGGTAGTTTAAGAGCTTTAAAAGCTTATTGTGACAAGTTCTGCATTTTTTTCCACCTATGTTTGCATTCTTATGATTTACCTGGTATAGGGCAAGTTGAGTTTTAGGTCAATCAGCAATGTTTTAACTTCAAGTATTAGACCGAACTGCATCTCTGTTCTGCTGCACCTGTGTTCTAGCAGAACATTAGTGGACCAAGTTTTACGTCTCAGAGATGCACTTCATGCATCACATGCTTTTTTTTTTAACTCTTGAATGTACAACAAGGGAGTTGTAATTAGCATATACACAGATTCAGACTAATTTCTGTTCCCATGGCCTGTTTGCCAGGGTAGAGATTAGTGTCTAGTGGGTGCATAGAAAAATAAAATCCTCCCTAAAGCTTTGCTTCTGCAGACTTATGGAATATGGAAAAACTGGTGAATGAATTTCACTATAGTGTTTAGCTGAGCACATTAAGACTAGAAGAAAGTTAGTTTGGAGTTGGAGGAGTTGGAAGCAACTTGAGTACTTTTTGAGTTGAGTATATTGTAATTTAAGAAGCCTAAAAGGAAACTTTCATCTCCTGCTGAGAAAGAGGAGAAAATAAACTGATTTCTAGAACTTTTGAGAGTAACATTCAGTAGAGAAATTAGGATAAAATCCTGTCCCAATTTGAATAAAATTCTGTTGAGCAGGGTTCTACCCAGCATACTTATTTCCAGCTTTCTTTGACTAAAACCTAAAAAAAGATTAAAGCTCCATGGCAACTACTATCTTAACTCCTGACAGCCACAGTATAAATTACATCTTGGAAAAACCTAATACTGAAAAGTTTTATTTAGGTCACCAGTCAGGCTGGGAAATAAAAGGCTTATAGATGCCACTCCAAACTTCACTTTGTCCCTGCATGGCATCAATGAGGCAGAGATTTTTGAGGGGGGTAAATCGGATGCTATATAACTACGTGCAGTATGAATTTAAAAATCAGACAGGCTTTAGGTGCATAACTTGTTCTGTACTTTTGGGGAAGAGATTGCATTTTATTTGTAACCGTAATCTTCCTGTGAGGAATACAGCAAGGTTCAACTGCAAGACAGCAGCCCAGACAAGTATAATGTGTGGTTGCCACATTTTTGAGCAGTTGGAGGAACAGTATTGGGTTGGTTGATTTGGAGGCTTTGGAGGAGGTTTTGTTTGTTTTCTGATTCCTGTTTGTGTTTGGGTTTTCAAATGGTGAGGAGAGGGAGATAGATGGAGGTTATGCAATTCATTTGCCCACAGGTGTCCCAGGATCCACGGTTGTGCCACAGAGAGACTATTGAGTCCTTTTCAGCCTTTTATGGAGATGCTGCTTTCTTGCTGTTTGAGGTTAACAATGCATAGGTTATCATTTGGAAATGAACATGAATGGACATTAAAAGTCTAGAGTAAAGGGACCTGTAGTAAACAACAACTCCCCTCAATTTTCTGCTACTTGCATGAAGATTATTTGGTATTGTGATTTACGTATTTTCTTTTTCTTTGACTGTTTTTGACCCTGTCCTCTCTGGACTCCGTGCTTTTCAGGCAATGAGGAATGCCTTTGTCTGAGGAATGCTTTATTGAAGCCATTAGAATAGCCTGGGTAGCCTGGTGGCTGAGGCAAGGAGGGGCTGGTTACCAGGATCATTGGTCCTGCTCTGCAGTGCAAAGACAAAGCTGGAGGGGGCTGCATGCTCCCCAGTCTTTCAGCTGCTGCTGAGCAGGCGCAGATTTATTCCAAGGCTTCTTTTGACTCCATCAGATAGCAAAGCTGAAGTCCTAAATATTCTATTTAAAAGGAGAAAGTACCCATAATTTCTCAAATAAAACCAAGATAATATCAAAACTGTACGAGAGTTGCTGTCATTACACTCCTACATTTTTGTCTACTTAGAAATTTTGCCTTGTAAATGTTTAGATCTAAAGTGCCATCCTTTTACTGGAGAAGGATGGGAAATAGCAGTACCAGTATAATAATCAGTTTTATAGACCTGCAAGTAGGGCTGCTTTGCCCTTTCCTGGAATCTGATGATCACAGTATAATGTACTCCTTCAAAATCTGGAATAATTGTATGCTGGTGTTCAAATGGATCCCAAGTTTTATCCTGTGAACAGATAACAAAAACATACTCAAATACAGAAAAATAGTAAAGTGGGTAAGAAAAAGCCTTAAATGCGTTTTTCCCTCATAGGGTAATATTGAGATAACAATTACCAGTTGAACACAGTGAGTTGTGTAAGTTAACCAGTAGAACTGGGACATGGCATACAAGATAATCTCACTACTATGTGGCTTTGGGGAGGGCTTTAAAGAAGTTTAAAAACCAAAAAATTATTTATATGTACTTCTGACCATCAGTCGGTTCATCAGAATTTCTGCATCAGTGAAGAACTCTTCCTGTTAATGTCATGAAACCTGGAAATGTGGAATAATAGTAGTACAACAACAGACCTTTTAGCACTTTCTAAAATACATGCTTTAGCTATGATTTTCAATGTGGTAATCTGCAATCTAATGATAGTATACGCTGGCATGGCAAATTCATCTGTATTATGATTACACTTAATTTCGCAATAGAAGGTAAGAATAATTTTGAGTTTGTCTCCTCCTACACTATTAAAATATTTGTGGTAAACTGAAAATATACTTCTGGATGCTTTTATGTAACAAACATGCAATACAATCTGTGGTTATCATACCAGGGTTATTCTAAACTAAACTGCAGAAGATAGAGTTGCCTGTTCCCAAAGCTCTTGCAGACCAGGTAAGTTGACAGAGCATGTGTCCCTTCTTACACCTGTGCAACATTTGGCCCTGCTTGCTGTGGGCAGGGCACTTACTGCATTGTAAGTACCGATGAAGCTTTACAGTCACAAGATTTGTCTTCCTATAAACATCTATGCACTTTGGAAACCTCTTAAGGATAAAAGGTGATGCTTTCTTGAAAAGCAATATTTTAAGTATTTAAATTTCTCTTTAGAGAAATCCCTAATATTTTGTCACATGCTTGTGGCTCTTGCCACAGAGACAAAATTGGTTTGGGGGAAGCAGGTCGGTCATAAGTATCTTATTTAATAAATTTTTTTTCCTCACACCTCTCTGTCTTGTATTTAATGACTTGTCATCTGTACTTGCTGGCATGAGGTACAACAGAAGAGAAAAAAGAATCCACAGATTTCAAAGGCATGACCTTGTGGAGTAACTGAACTACACCTTTAGTAACTGCCAACTGTAAAAGCCTGTTAAAACTTATGAGAATTAACTGAAAAGAAATTTTAAACCTCTCAATTCAAATCTTGCCGATTCCTCAGAGGAAAAATATCCTGATGGTAATGAAAAACATTCCTGAACATCTTCTGTTGCTGGATGAAGGATTAAAAAAAAAAAAGTCTCCTGCTGTTTTGGAATACAGCTTCTAGGCTAAAGTTTATTCAAAAAACCCAGTAGGAAAAAGTTGTTAATTTATTAAGGTCATGTTATATTCTTGCCAGACCAACAGATCATTTGATAAATCTGCCTCTTGAGCTTTATGGCCAAAGGAAATCTGCATATAAAGATATGTACATCAAATGCTCCCAGATTATAATCCTAGTTTCCTTTCGTACTTAATCAGGCACAGCTTTTAAATGGAATTGCCTGATGAATATAGAAATGGCAAACTTCCATCCAATCCTTTATGGCTGAACCTAAATTACCGTGCTTTCAAATGCCTTTTACTTCCCCACTGATACAAACTGATATTTTGTAACAGTTTGCCTTTCCACTTCGCTCGTTTCTCCAAAGGTTTTGCGCAGAGGTGCTGTTTGTCAGCTGCTTCACAGGTTCACAGGTTATTCTGAGTTAGAAGGGACCCACAGGATCATCTAGTCCAACTCCCAAGCGAACGCCCACCCAGGGATAAGGCCCACAAGTGTGGAACCATGGGCACCACGCTCCATCCATCCAAGCCTCCCACCATCTAGGCCATGTCACTGAGTTCCTCGTCTAATCTTTTCTTAAATGCCTACAGGGATGGTGACTTCACCACCTCCCTGGGCAGACCATTCCATTGAGAGATCACTCTCTCTGTGAAAAAGCTCTTCCTAACATCCAGTCTAAACCTCCCCTGGCGCAGCTTGAGGCCATGTCCTCTCATTCTGGTGCTGGCAGCATNCAATTCCCTCGTCCATATCATCAATAAGGATATTGAACAGGGCCGGGCCTAATACCGATCCCTGTGGGACTCCACTTGTGACTGGCTGCCAGCTGGATGTGGCACCATTCACCAACACTCTCTGAGCTTGTCCATCCAACCAATTCCTAACCCAACATAAAATGCTTCTATCCAGTCCACGCTCCAAGAGTTTCTCCTGAAGATTACCATGCTCATCTGACAATCAGAAAAATGACAACACTACTGACAATGTGAGAGTAAGAAAGACCAAAAACAGTACAAAGATGGGAACCAATATAATCAAACAGATACCATCAAAGACTTTTGGAGCAAGACTTTGAATCTGACAGCATTAAAAAGTCACACGAATTTGACTTGATTTGTGAATCTCCTACTCCTTTTCAATCTGTCCCCCAATACACAGCATTGCTCTGCAATAATGAACACAGTGATTCCTCAAGGGTTTGACTCCTCTGATATGCATAACCCCAGGCTAATTTTCTAAACGGGTGGTATTATTCTTTTCCCAATGGAAATCTAGAGCTAATTTCAAACAAGGAATAATTTATGTTAAAATTACTGAACCCATGCAATTTTGAAGTTTGAAGTTCTTAACAATCCTAGTATAAATTGAAGTGCTGCTGAATAAATAAATTATATGCACAAGCACACAAATACGCTGGATATACACACACACACCTTTATGCATACTGATCATGGTAATGACACACTGAAATCTTGTATTTGCAATGGACCTGTCCCCTGACCCAACAGCAAAACCAACCTAAAATTATTAGTTAATGAAAGACCAGATCCAAATCTATTTATTTTCTTATTCAAGAAAAGTTCCCACAGATTTTCAGGTATGCCAACTTTAAGCAACTGAAGTAGGCAAATAACAGATTTTCAGTTTGGTAACAAAAAATATCAGTAACATAGAGTATTTTCTTCAGTCATAACACTTTTGTAGGTTAAACTAGAAATATTCAAAAGCTCTGAGAATTAAAAAGTCGAAAAAGAGCCTTCACCTCCTATTCAACAGCCTGAGTATCTGGTAAGACTGAAGTGCAACTTTAAATTGTGGCCTTGGCAAAATCTGGAATCTGCATATAGCAGTTTCTGTCTGTTTGAAGACAGAAAAAAAAACCATGAAAAAATTAAAACATTAAAAACCATGAAAACATAGTGATGTTGAAATTGTTTATTTTTGCCTTGAATAGCAAAAATGAGGAGAGACGCTGGCTGCAAGCCCCTCAACTAAAGCCAGGCATGTGAATACTGAGTAATGAGATGCCAGTAAGCTCATTCCTCTAAGATACTGCTTGTGTTTTCAAAAAAATGGCCAAGTTTCTACTGAATGCTTAATTCCATCAACTGAAAGCAACTAAGTGAGGTGTCCTAGTTGAAGTTATCTAACTCAAGGCTCTAAAACATGGATGATAGATACCATTAGGTATCTGGATCACTCCATGGGAGTATTGCTATTTCTGCCATGCCTTTGAATGATGTAGGCAGATATTTAATGGAGTGCTGTGAGTCTCAGTTGGAGGTGGTGCTGATACAAACAGCTCCATTAAAATAGACTGTGTAATAGCTTTGTCATAGTTTTACTTCACTGTATCATTTCAAGCAGTTCTCTGTTTAAATCTTAAATAAAACCCATTAGAGATCACTGTGTGAGCTGTTAGGCTTGGAAAAGTCATGAAAAGGCTGACTGGACTTACAATAGCTGTAAATAAATGGCATGCATAGCTTCTCTCAGTTGTCTCTCGTTACTGGCATTCATGCCTTAAAAACTAAATTTCTTCCAACTCTTATTTTTCACTAGATCCCTTTATTTTATTTGATGCTTGTACCTTCTTCAGCCCAGGGTCTTCCTGTGTTGTTTGTGCATCTGATTAGATTTTTGCTCCAGACTGGAATGATTCTCATCTACTTCAGCTGGGCAAAGAGGGTTATTCACAAATACAGTCACACTTAAAACCTCTGTCCCATGTAAAGAGAGCATTGTTTACTAAAGATGATGCACAACAAAGCCATATTTCAAATAAGTAATGCATCTCTATAAGCAGAAACTAATAAATTCATGTCATTCCTTAAAGTAGTAAAAACCTGGCAAGATGACCAATCATAGTTTTATCATAGTGAAAATATGCAAATGAGTGGAAGAAAATGGTATTAGAGTAATTTTATTGAAGAGGGAACCCAATTCTTACAAACATTATAAATCTTTGACCTAGCAGCAGAAGCACAAAATCTATTGATTTATTCTTTGCATTTCATGGAGTTACCTTATCAGCGTTAGCCAGCTTCCTCATTTTTCCTTTCTGAGCAAGAGATTCAGTAGGAGAACTTGATGACTGTGGAGTGTACCATTCATGCAATAACAAAAGAGGAACATATTCTGGACTGTACCCATTTTCCATCATGACTCCAAAACCAATTATCATAATTGCATCATATGTAATTATCAAGCAGTAGAAATCTGGCTCACTTTTCAATAATTTTAAACCCAAACTTTAGGAAAAGAATAGTTTTAAGTGTCTGCCAGATAAACAGATCTAACGACATTGATATCAGTCTTAAGGAATAGCATTTTAATGATTATTTAATATAGTACAATAATCAATGCGAGAACTCCCTAGGATTTGAAGGGAGTAATATCAACATGTCACTAATATTGTGCAATTGAAAAAAAAAAAACAACAAAGCAACAAAATCTTGTAAGATGAATAAATAGTAATTATGTTTTAAGACTTGTTGCATAATTTTATGCTATTCAGTTTAGGAAACCACACTTAAAGGTGGAGTGAGTTCAAATAAGCAGAGAGAGGTGTAGAAGACAATGACTTCTAATGATAGAATAGAACCTAGAAACAAGAGGACTGAAGCCACTAATCCTCAGAAGTATGAAAGTTTGCTCCCAAAAGGAAAGGGACATCTGTCTAAATGAAAAGGACAATAACTAATTTTCTTCGGATGGACCACTGGAAGTTTAAACAAGACACTAGGGAGAAAATGAAACAAAAAAATGAGCTATGACAGTGAAGCACTAGAATATACAGTACTACGGAAAGTAAAGATCTCCAGTAACAAAGATGCCACAAGACAGGCTAGACAATCATGTCGGCATCAGTAACTCCTCCTGCCTTTGGGAAAGGGAAGTGGAATGGATTGGGAGTTACTGAGCTGTGGGAAGACATTGACATATTCTTGGAGGCCCAGGAATAACTCCAGGAGAATTTAATCTGATATTCTCCTTCTTCCTACCTTTTTTCCCTAGAAGGTCTCTCTGAAAATAATTTGAAGAATGTTGTATTTGCTCTCAGGCAGCAGGACAGGAGGGGAGCAGAGCCATCAGAGGCACCCTACCTAGGGGCCCGTTCTGAGCAGCACCAGTGGCCAGCTGGGGGGCACCTGTTGCATTGTTCACTGCATTCCCCTGGCGACAGTGAGCTGAACTGTACTGAAAGTTATGCTACTCCAGTGGCACAAAGGCCATGGTGTTAATTTTTGGTGGAAGGGACTGGCAAAATGAGTACATGAATTTTTAGCAACTAGAGAACAGAGAATAGAATATTCAGTAAGTAATCTTTGCTGCGCTGGTTGTTTCTGAGTAGTTTCATGCAAATATTCACCATTCAGACTCTTGGTTATTTTTATAAACACCACATCTAGCTGCTTTTCAACATGAAAAGTGCATTTAAACTTACAAAAAGTAATACCTAGTGTTCCACTTTTTAAGTTCCATGGTATGATACAGTTGGATTTCTCTTCTTCAGTGTGTCTGGGAAGCATCCAGCACATTGTCAAGGCAGCAGTGTATAGAAAGGATAGATATGCTGATTTCAAGAAGATGGAGTTGGCACAAGGCTTCCAAACTGAACTCAAGGAAATGGTGCATGTGGTATGAACCCATGGTTATCTAGGAGTAGCAAATTGTGTGGCAAGTCAATCACAAGTTCATTAATTTTTCTACAGATTTATGTCAGCATTTTTTATCTCATTTATTCTTTAAAAATATGTATCCTATTCTCAATCTTTGAAGATTTATTTATGTAAGTTAAGTTAAGGGCATTGGTAGTGGACAATGAAGCATAAAAACAAATGGACATCTAGTCCTAAGTCCTTTCTTATGGATTATAGTCATACCTCAAAATTCGTGGATTACAGAGCTCCTGGGGTTCCCGTGAATACTGTTTGTGAGGGGAAAAAAATGCAAATACATGAACCAGGAAGAACTGCGAATCCGGGAATCCGGAAGCGCAAATATGAGACGTATGACTGTGTCGTGGTTTGACCCTGGCTGGATGCCAGAGACCCACCCCAACTTCTCCTGAAGGAGAAAACTAAAAAAAAAAAAACAAACTGGAAAATAAAATAAAACTGGTCACAGGCAAAAGAAGCAAGGCAAAACTATAAATAAAGAACATAAAGGGTTTATTTTCTAACTAACAAGCTCAGAACTGCAAGGGAAGCATCATTTAGAAGGCAACCTTTCTCCCCCCACCCCTCCTTCTCTTACAATAGATGTAATATTCCCTTTTCCACCAGGAGAAAAAGGGGGAACATAGGGTAGGGGTAAACCAGGCAGGTTGGTATTTCTGAACAGATCCAGGGTAGGAACCATCTCTCTGCCCTTCCATAAAGTTCTCTCTCTCTCACAAGAGGGAAAGGTCTTTCATGACCCCTCCCAAGTGAGATCTCGACCTGAGGACGACAGTTCTTCTGAAAAATTCTCTGTTGTCCAGAAGTCACAGCCAGGATTGCAGCTTTTAAGTACTGGCTTTTCTGCTTCATAATGAGCCCATCCCAAAAGTACACAAATACTATAACAATGCCCAAAAAAAGTCTGTCCAGGGATTTCTGCGGAGCTCTCAGCTAGCTCCAAGTTTCTGTCTCTGGGCTCCAACACATCAGCAGTGTTGTCCAGTTTTTACCTCTCCATCTTCAGTCTTAATGCTTAGACGGATTCTGCGGTCCTGGTTCTCTCTCTCTTTGGTCCATAGGTTTTCACCATGGTCAGTCCAATTCACAAGCAGCAGCGGGATGCCTGGAAGAACATCTCTACCCCTTCTCTCGTGGGCCTGGGGCCTTCAAATCTCTCAGCCTCCCGACGCAGGTTCTGAGCTGGCACGCTACATCTTACTACTGAACTTTTTTTTCCTTCTCTCCCAAGTATGTTATTCTGCAGAGACGCCTGCCTTTATCTCTAACTTTGAAGGCCATGGCAGCACGGACAGCTCAGGCAAGAGCTGAGCTGTTAACCCCCTCGCTACCAGAGCAGCAGAAAAAAAAACCCCTAAACCATAACAGACTGTAACAAATTATTGTATATGTACACATAGGCAGTTGTCATAACTTCTCCAGTTTATCTGTCTGTTGACCCATTGCAGTGAAGACTAAGAAAAATCAAAGTAAGTCATGTCAAATGAACACAGGGCTGAGACTGTCTACAGTATGTCAGATGGGAACTGTTCACAGTACAGCCAAACACAGATCCCCACCAATATTTCATATATGCAGGTGACAGGAAATAGCTACGATTACTAATGAACTTTGCAAAGTTATGAGAAAAATAAATCCTGGTTACAATACAATGAAACTGTAAAATTCTTATTACAATTTAAAATGATCTTTAGGGAGAAAAAGTATATATTTCCTGATTAGAAATGTAGTTGTCAGAATAAATCAAGCAACCAAAAGGTGGACTTAATGATGACTTAATTTGGTTCATGACTCCCGAACACTTGCCTGTTTGAGACCTTCCTCATACCAGATCATAATGGAAACTGCAGCGTGAAACCAAGATAGAAATAAGTGACATAATAATAAAAAAAAAGGAAAACAAAGTTGGACAGAATAATTTCTCAGATTTCTAACAGTTGTTACATACATATGTATCAGTAAGGAGAACAATATTTTGTGAGCTGAAACTGTATAAACTTGATACATTAAAATGTTGTTTCTCACCATTTCATTTTCAGTAAGCATGAAGGATGCACAATTTACCTAATTGGTGATTACTACAAGTTTAAGGCTTGTGGAAAACCTACTTCTTTCTCATCTTTTGTATATTGTAAGCAGGTGGTGACAGAGTGCACCTTAAGTAACTACTGTGAATAGCAATAGTAGAATAAATTCCTTTCATTTACTCAGAAGTCAAAACATGCTGCTGCCTGCAACTCCAGATTTCAAGAGTGAATGGACGTAGTGGGGAAAACTGCCAGTATGCTTACCTTCTGTTCACCCAGGACTGCCCTGTCAGTGAACAAAATTTACAGGAGACAGATAGAAAAAGAGATTGGGAACCACAAATTTAGACTGATGTCTGGAGAGATAGTAATGTTACTGAAACAGTATTTAAGTGAGGACAGTCACAACCCCTCCTTCCCTCTTCTCAGGCAGCTAGGGTCATTAATTCTTGCAGCTGTAGGAATATAATAATTGTGTATGAGTCTGGTCTTTGTGTCTTTGCTCTCCTTGCTTCAAGACAAGGACACTCTGGCTTTAAGGAAGGTTAAAGTGACCTCCTCTATTATTATTATTATTGCAGTAATGCATATTTCAGTGGAAATCCATGGCCTGGGTGACTGATGCTTCATGCTCAGCTCTGCAGTGTTACAGAAGTTAAAAGTTGTCACCTGTCTCTCCTTCGCTCATTCTCCTTTTGGGTGGAGTCTGTTGGGTACAGTTCTCTGGCAGCCCTTGACAGAAGATGGCCTGCCAGAATAGGTTGCTCAGGAGTTTTCTTTGTTTTGCAGCTCATCCAACCCATTACAAACCCTCTAAATTCCCAGTGACAAAAAGGTCCCTGGCAAAACATCAGGATTCTTTGATATCACATGAACCATGTTCTGGGAACAGCACCAAAAGATCTTATCCAGACATTTCTCACAGACCTCACAAATGCTGGGGAAAACCAACTCAATCAAACAAGCATAGGGAAGAACAAGTTGCATCTTTCTGCTCCAGTGAAGTCTTTATTACTGTTGGAGAGTTTTATTCCCAGAAAGCAACATCTTTTGTCTCCCTCCAGTTTTGAAAAACAAGGCCTTAACTCACAGTTCAGGTCCCATAGTAGCTTTGAAACAAGAAGTAAAGCTGACCTTAACCAGACCTAAAGGTTGTTCTCAGACACAAAATATACTGTGAAGAGTTGCTTATTTTCAGTTTTTAACTTCAGAGACTTCCACAAGTATCTCATGGATTTTAAGAGAATGCCCTTTATGATAACAACAATTGTGACTCAAGAGAATAAAAGAAATTAAGATAGTTGGCTGAACAATCATTCAGTTAGTTTTATGGAGCATGAACACATGATTTTTTCTATGTATAAAACTTTGTGGACGATGCAGTCAGTGCCAGAAACAAGCTCTTACCTAATCTCAGAGAGGCCAAGCAGTAGCTCTCCCTCAGGACTCCTGCACTCTTTACTTTGGCAAGGAATGGTGTAATGACCTGACTGTTTCTTCACATACTTTTTTCAAAAGCTCCTAAGTTAAGAAAGTCCAGTAAAAATATATTTTTAAATGCCTGCCTGCTTTGTGAAATCAAATATCTAAGTAAATGTCTTAATTTGCAGAAATGTAAAACAAACAAATAAAAAAATCCATAAGCATGCACAGTCCCCTAAACTTATTTTATGAGTAGATTTTTCTTTAATACCTGAAAAATGAAGATAGGAAAATCTCTTGTTTGTAAATATGAAGAGTTTTGTATTCCTTATCAGCTCAATGCTTTCTACCTTTTCCATTCTAACAGTATGGCATTTTGATTTTACTGTTTCACACTGTAACCACTGAGATTTCTACATACAACCTCTCCAAGATGAAAGAACACAAACCACTCTGTCCTGGTTTAGGTTTTTTGCTGCTCTGGCAGCGAGGGAGTTAACAGCTCAGCTCTTGCCTGGGCCTCAGTCGCTGCCAGTGTTTCAAGGTTGCAGAGATAGGCATGCCTCAGTGAATGAACACATTTGGGAGAGAAGAAAAAAAAATTTAGTAGTAAGATGTAGTGTGCCAGAACAGAACTCGTGTGGAGAGGCTGAAAGGTATGAAGGCCCCCCAAGCCTACTAGAGAAGACTACTTCCAGGCATCCCGCTGCTGCTTGTGAATTGGACGGACCATGGTGTAAGCCTATGGAATAGAGAGAGAGGAACCAGTGATGCAGGATCCACCTGAGGCCACGACTGAAAATGGAAGAATCATGCTGCAAACACCTGCAGATGTTTTTCAGAGCCCAGAAACAAGCCTGGAGCTGAGAGCTCAGCAGAGATCCTTTGGACAGACGTTTTGTGACAGAATTGCATTGTGGTAGGATCTGATCTGTGTACTCACATCTGATCTATGGGCTCATATATGAAGAAGCAGAGT
>WEKX01001786.1:0-10542 GCA_013390025.1 Pitta sordida | reverse complement strand
TTTGTGTTGTACTAATGTTTGCAAGTGTTCTGAAAAAGCAAAAGCAGTGCTTTCAGAATGGCTGGCATGTATGTGAGTTAATTAAATACATTTAAGTTCTTTTTGAGATCAAAACAATCACAATAAACACTAATCTAATTCTCAATTTTTGATTCTTAGCCTATTCTACCATTTCCTTCTGTTTAGTGGTGACTGGCTGTGTACTCAAAACTGAAGTCATTCATGTTAAGTGATGGGAAACCTCAGTCAGACTCCTTCCCTTTATTCTGAAACAGCTTTAAAAAAAAAATCTTCTTTTGAGTCCTTAGGCAGGTATCTTTATGTCAAAATCCAAGCCTGGCCATGCAGTGGAACCAGAAAGACTTATTCTTCACTAAGCTACAACACCATTGAGACTGACATTGTGCTTTAACTGTGTATCTCAGAACTGCCAGTGTGGTAAAGGGATCATAGTGTGGGGTTTATGCTTTCTTTTCTTGGTTGATATATTTCTTCTCAGGCAAAGCCACCTTTACTGTAAAATAAATTATCTTTTCAATAGAGAGCTTCAAATAACTTTGCAAATTCAGATTCAGAGATTCTCATATAATTTGGGTAGAACTGTCCAGCTGGAACATATAGTAAAATAATCCTATCTTTGAAGTTTGATTTTGTAGATTGAAGCGAAAGAAAATTCTACATATAAGAAAACTGGTGGATAATAAATAGCACAATATTTGTGTAAATTAGGTTTTGCTAGCTATGTTTTCAAATCTTTAACTTCAGATATTATGTGAATTCTTTGCCCTAGCTTAAAACTAATTATCAAACCTTGCACAAGTGGTAGCAGGAGTTGTTTAAAATCAAAAAGACATTCTATTTGTACCTGTGCAGCAGTGATTGTATAAAGACATGGAAAGTATAAAATCAGAAAGACATTACTTCTTTGCAGGTTATATGTTACTAACATCTCTGTGTGACTAATTTGATGTGACTCAAACTCCTCAGAAAAAGATTTGTCATTCTGTCAATTGCATTCAGCTGCATTAGGTGACAGAGCTGGTAAGCTGTCTGTTAATGCTTGAAAAGAACATGTCATGATGGTGTGACTCAGTTCTGGAAATACTGACTAAACAGTTTTTCATATCTTCATAGCTGGTTAAATTGAGTGATAAATGTCTCTAATTTCAAAAATGCAGTTTCAGAATAAATACAACCATAGCAATACTCCATCAGTTATCTTATTATAAAATTAGCTGTGTGCAGGATGACCTTTTTACTTTAAGCCTGTGATTTCAGGAAAATCAGTTATCAGGATTCAAGGACGCTTGCAAGCTATAGAAAGATATATTTTTGCACTGGGAAACAAGGATAAAATATTTTTGAACCAGAAAATTTCTGTATTGTTTCCCCTCTCTCCCAAGAGCTAAAAGATCCAACCCCAGTTCTGTCACCTGCTTAAGTGCAAATCCTTAATGTATATGCATAGACACCTAGTGAATATTCATCCCATCACCATTGCATCACAGAATTGTACTTTGCTTTAAGCCTTCGACCAATCAGCTCTGGTTCTGAACTGGTGTTTGCATTCTTTCACTCTCTGTTTTGACTAAAACCCTGTTCTATGTATAGTTCTGTGCTGAGAACTGAGAAAATTGGCTGAAAATATTCAGCTTTAAGTGTCAGCCTCTCTCTCTCTGGCCTAACAAAAGCCCTTAAAACCTATTAATTTTCTAAATCCAAATTCCTACCTATCTAATTAAAATCTCTGAATTTCTAAGTCTCAAAATCACCTGCAAAACTCAAACGTAGAATAATTTTAGATACTACCTTCTTTAAATAAGAAAGAGTGTTAAAGACAAAAAATTAGGTGACAACTACTTGTTTGAGCTAATTTCAGACTTTTTTACAAATTTTCTGCTGAAATTGTTCAAGGCAGAAATTATTTTTAAAGCCAAAGCCTTGTTGCTTTTATGCATCTCATTCAAGTAAATTTAAAAATAATGTAATTAAAATACTATTTTCTACAGTGATTGTTAATTACAAATTCTTCCCTTAATGTTTAGCTGGAATAACTCAAGGCTGTGTGAAACATCAGATTTGCCGTATGGAGAGGGATAGGCTGGAGAGGTCTAATCTAAGACGCAGAAAGATACTCTGGCGTCATAATGCATGTATTAAGTACTTGTTTAGAACTATAGTAATCACACACAGAATATTATGAGTTGGAAGGGACCCACAAGGATCATCTAGTCCAACTCACCATCTAACACCCATACAGAGACCGAGAGCACATCCTAGAGCGGTAACACCAACCTAGATCCCTCACAGTCTAGCAGGCCACTCCGAGCCAGAAGGGACCCAGGATCATCCAGCCCTACACCCGCCAGCTAGACCATGTCACTAAGCTCCTCGTCCAGTCTTCTTTTAAACACCTCCAGGGACGGTGACTCCACCACCTCCCTGGGCAGCCCATTCCAATATGCAATCACTCTCTCTGTGGAAAACCGCTTCCTAACATTAAGATTAAACCTCCCCTGGCGTAGCTTGAGGCCATGCCCTCTCGTTCTGGTGTCGTCAGCCTGGAAGAAGAGGTCTACACCCATCTGGCGACAATCGTACAATAACACTAGAAATTATGCAAGTGAAAAATGCCACATAACTGAAAATAAGGTTATGATCAGGCTAAAACTAGGAAGTGACTGAGCTCTCACAACTAACATATCTCATGTTTTTAGAGAAAAAATATGCTTATATGCAAACATGCTTATTAACAGAAAAAAATAGATGAATTTTAAAGAAAAAGATAGGGATCTTTTATGCTATAAAGAAGAGGAACATTTCCCCTCTTGCTCAGCTTTTATGTATTTGTTGGGATTTTGCCATCAATATCCATGCTTATAGTGAAATAGGGTCTTGAGTATAATATTGTATTGCTTTGCTGTAGTGTAACTAAGAAAATTTCTGTATTGTCAAATGACAGATTTTCATGACATCTGATGGTTAATCTATCTCTTTTTTTGCCATCACTCCTTTCTCTACCAATGTTATATATGTTCCCTAATTTTACAATTTTCATATGTAGGAGTTGAGCTATTATTCAAGACTTCTGCTTGCTCTCACTCACTAATTGCAATAACCATAAAAAGCCCTTACTAACCGCAAATTAACTATCATTATAGTCAGTTGTTTGAAATTACTGAAGCTTCTCTCAATTTATGGGATGTGCAAGGATATAAGCTAAAAGAAAGGAGTTATAAGCAGTCCAAAAGGGCTCATGATAACTTGCTCATCAGGTGGCTTATTTCATTACTTGTCATATTTCTGCCACTTTTATAAATCTACATTAAAAATTATTGTGTCTTTATGCCATGCTATGTATCACTCCATAGCAGCTCATTTTTCTTGAAAAACCAAATAGCACCAAGCACACATTTGTACACTTCTAAAAGACTAATATAGATATGGATTTATGATTTAAACTTCAATCCTCTCAAACTCTGGCAGTGATAGCATTATGGTTCAATTAAAAGTCACCTATCAAAACAAAAACTGGCATGTTAAAAAAGACAAAAACTTGCCCTGAAAACACGAGCTGCGTGGCAAAATGATGAATTACAGCTCTGTAACGAGCAGAGTTATAGCCTAGAGGTCACTGTCTGCAGTTTAATCAGGCAGACATAGATCCATCAGTGAACCAGGACCTGGAGTCTGCTATGATGTAACTTATCTCATGTTACTGGTAGATGTTAGGGTTTGGGAGGAAGGTTTGTATTTGTGCTCACTTCCCCAGGCAAAGGATTAATTCAGAAAATTTGGAAGATTTTATTGTAAAACACAGGAGACAAATGGATAAAAAGGTTTGGGAGAAATTTTCCTTTACTTCCTGCATGATTATATAAGAAAGATGAAAGCTTTCCTGCTCTAAAATTTTGCATTAGGGGGAATCAAGTGTTTGAGTTTTTGAGAAATGTGAAAACCAGTAAGTCAACAAATCCATCACACAGAGACATTGAGACTAAAACTGCAGATTATTTTTAATAGCAAAGGGATAATATGTTGTAAGGTGAGGTTAACACAGGCTGCTAATGAGTGTTTCAAGTGACTTCCAGTTTACATGTACTTGGATATAAAACAAATTTTGGACTTCTAGCTTTAAGATACTTCAAAGTTATTCCCAGAGCAATGGCTGAAGGAAACAATAGTCTAGATCTTGCAATCATGGATGACCTGGGAGGTGATGTCCATTGTTAAATACACCCCTTGATCTCGTGCCCATCTCATGGCATCTCTACCATGATGGCCTGATCCATCTGTTGTGTAGAGGGTCTCGGACCAGGCAGGACCAGCTCAGTTGGTAGAATCTCTGGTGTTAACCAATCAGGTGGCCTCAGCTAGATGTTGGTCCCACTTCTTGAAAGTCCCCCTCCACAATGCTTTCAAGGTGGTTTTCAGAAGCCCATTACACCTCTCAACCTTGCTGGAGGCCAGTACATGATAGGGAATGTGGAACACCCGCTTGATGCCATGCTCCCTTGCCCAGGTAGGAAGTAGGCTACTCTTGAAATGAGTCCTATTACCGGATTCAATTCGCTCAGGTCTACCATGTCACCACAGGACTTGTTTCTGAAGGCCCAGGATGGTATTCTGAGCTGTCGCATGTGGGACAGGGTGCGTCTTGAGCCAACCGGATGTGGCCTCCACCATGGTAAGCACATAGTGCTTACCCTGGTGGGTCCTTGGTAGACTGACGTAATTGACCCACCAGCCTTCTCCACTTTGTCCACCTCCCACCATACCACAGAGGCTTCACCCTTTTGGCCTGCTTGATCGCAACACATCTTGCAATCATGGATGACCTGGTGTCAGGTGTCCATTGTTAAATCCACCCCTCAGTCTCATGCCCATCTGTATGTGGCATCCCTACTCTGATGGCCTGATCCATCATGGGCCCATCGAGCTAAAAACAACTCCCCTTTTGTTGCCAGTCCAGCTCCACCTGTGACACCTCAACGCAGGCTGCCTGATCTGCTTGAGCATTGTTGGTGTTCTCTTCATTGGCCACGCCGTTTGGAAGATGGACATCAACATGCTAAACTCTGATGGTCAGCATCTTCTCCCTGATAGCAATGTCCATCCAAATATTAGCTGACCATATGAGTTTCCCTCCTCGTTGCCATTTGGTTTTCTTCCAGCAGTCCAGCCACTCCCATAGCACCTTGGCCACTATCCATCAGTGGTTATAAAGATATAGTCTCAGCCACTTCTCTCGAGCAGTAATGTCCAAAGCCAGCTGCACAGCTTTCAATTCAGCCAACTGACTTGACCCACCTTCTCCTACAGTATCTTCTGTGAGTCATCATGTTAGACTCCAAACGGCAGCCTTCCACCTCCAGCTCATCCCAATAAGGAGGCAGGAACCATTAGTTAAAAGGACATATTGCCTCTCACCCTCGGGCAGCTGATTGTATGGTGGAGCTTCTTCTGCATGACNAGTTTCCCTCCTCGTTGCCATTTGGTTTTCTTCCAGCAGTCCAGCCACTCCCATAGCACCTTGGCCACTATCCATCAGTGGTTATAAAGATATAGTCTCAGCCACTTCTCTCGAGCAGTAATGTCCAAAGCCAGCTGCACAGCTTTCAATTCAGCCAACTGACTTGACCCACCTTCTCCTACAGTATCTTCTGTGAGTCATCATGTTAGACTCCAAACGGCAGCCTTCCACCTCCAGCTCATCCCAATAAGGAGGCAGGAACCATTAGTTAAAAGGACATATTGCCTCTCACCCTCGGGCAGCTGATTGTATGGTGGAGCTTCTTCTGCATGACTCACTTTCCCTTCCTCACCATCATCTGTCAGGTTGAAATTCTCACCTTCGAGCCAGTTCGTAATGATTTCCAGAATTCTGGGTCAATTTGGGCTTCCAATTTGAACATGCCGTGAGATCAGAGTGACCCATTTGCTCCAGGTAGCATCAGTAGTATTGTGCATGGGACGGGTCTTCCCCTTGAACATCCACCCCACGACTGGTAGTCAGGGTGCCAGGAGTTGCTGCGTTTCAATGCCTATCACTTCTGAGGCTGATTGGATCCCCTCATAGGCTGCTAGGATCACCTTTTCGGTGGCCATGTAGTTAGCCTCAGATCCTCTGTAACTCCAGCTCCAACATCTGAATGGTTGGACTTGGGTCTCACCAGGTGCCTTCTGCCAAAGACTCCAGGACAGACCCCTGTGTTCTGCATAAGAATAGAACGTGTTCTTAACATCTGGCTCCATCCTGACAGGTCCAAGTGCTACTGCATGAGAAATCTCACTCTTGATCTGCTCAAAAGCCTGTTGTTGTTCTGGGCCCCACTGGAAATCATTTTTCTTCCTTATCACTAGATAGAGAGGGCTCACAATTTGACTATACTCATGAATGTGCATCCTCCAAAAACTGATGGTGCCTAGGAACTCTTGACTCTCTTTCTTGTTTGTTGGTGAGGCCCTGGCTGTGACCTTGTCGATCACGGCAGCTGGAATCTGACGATGTCCATCCTGCCATTTCACTCCAAGGAACTGGATCTCATTGGCAGGTCCCTTGACCTTGCTCTCCTTGATGGCAAAACCGGTTCCCAATAAAATCTTAATGATCTTCTCCCTTTTCTCAAAAACCTCTTCAGCTGTGTTCCCCCATACCACAATATCGTCAATACATTGCAGATGCTCTGGAGCGTTCCCTTTCTCAAGTATCACCTGTATCACTCCATGGCTGAGGGTNCTTGTGTATGGGGACTGCAGTGTCTCTATTGGTGCGGTATTGCCTGCGGTGCACAGTTTTGGTACCAATTGGGACCTGCTTGTCCCCTGTATTCAGCTGTCCTACATCAGAGGGACTCTCTAAGAGACCAGACAGTGTACTCAACTGCTCATTGGTGCCCTCTTGGGTCTTTGAAGTAGCCATTCCTCAGGTAATTGATTCCTAAAATACATGGGGTGGCAGGGCCTGTCGCAATGGGGTATCTTTGACACTCATTCCCAGTCAAGCTCACCTCTGCTTCCACCAGGGTCAATTCTTGCAAGCCCCCCATCACCCCAGCAGTTGAGATCGATTCTGGCTCAACATGTTCTGATGGCGTCAATGTGCATTGAGCCTCTGTGTCCACCAATGCCTCAAACCTCTGTGGTTCGGATGTGCCAGGCCATCGAACTTACACAGTCCAATAGACCTGGTTGTCCCTCTCCTCCACCTGGCTAGAAGCAGGGCTCCTCTAATACTCATGCTGGTGAACAGAGCCTCTCTGCCCCTAGAGGTGCTGAACAAAGCGCCTTCTAGGAGATCACATAGGTCATAGGTCTGGCTATTGTTCCTTGACCTTTGTCCATGGGCTGCAGGTACTGCACTCACCCTTACGGCTCTTCCCCTTTCTTCTTCTTCCAAATCCTCTACTTGGGCTGCCATGACCCAGGCAGGTTTCTCATCCCACTGCCTCATATCTTCCCCATAATTGATGAGGGAATACCATAGGTCAGTCCGTAAGGGACTCCCACCCTCCCTGGCAAGGAAGCTCCTGTCTTCTGCTCTGGAGGCCCTGATCCACACAGGTGCAACAGAGGGCACAGTCTGGATTCCCTTGAGTTCATTGACTATGCATTTGAGCTCCTGGAACTCCCCAGCCAACTGGCTCACAGGTGCTGCGGGTCCTTAAGCTCCGGGGGCTCCTGGATCTCCTCCACCGAAGATACACAGCTTGGCATATGGGATGAATAGTATCCTCAAATGTCCTTGTTTCCTTCACCATGTCTCCTCTGGGTTACTCCATTGGAGCATGGCCAGAAACTGGACATATGATGCAGGTGCCAGTCGCGAGAGGTGTATCCACATCTGCGTGCTGCACTTAACGTCATTGGGGTCTCTGGAATCTGGTCTGTTATTTGAAAAAATCATGTCAAGCACAGCAAGCTCCCTCAGCCTTAGCATTCCCTCCTCCCTTTTGGTCCAGTGTTGTTGCACCCACTATACCTCTATCTCACTGACATATCTTTCTTTTACGCTGGTTAGGAGTTGTTGCCAGAGACTGAGGGGCTCTTATGACTTTACAAAACCTTCGTTAATGCCTTAGTCCTGAGACAGGCCACCCAAATTTCTGGCTTCCTGGCCATTGAGAATAATGCCATCCCCGATAGCTTCTCAGATCTGAAGCAACCAGGGGGGAAGCCTCTCACCTGGTTGTTGTGTGGTGTCTTTTTTTAGATCGCACAGTGAATCATAGGACAAGGACTCAGTGATCAGTATGGGCACTGGTTCCTGCTCTGGTCCCGATGGTCCAGGTTCCCTGTTATCACCTATGTGTGCGTTTTTGGTTTTATATTTTTTCCTCTGCAGGGTTTAGCTGCTCCTCCCCCCCAGTGTAGGTGGGGACTGGGTAGGTAAGAGATCTGTGGGTTCTGTGGTGAGCGCAGCATGGTAAGCATTTGCTAGACTCAAACACATAGTCACAAGATGACTCCTTACAGCACAGTCACCAGAGTCATCTTGCAGTCCCAATTTTGTCTTTGTTTGTAGAAGACAGTTATAGATTATCTTTAAAATTAAATAAAATAGGACACTAGGGCAGATGGGTTGAAATAAAAAGGAAATAAAAACTTTATTTATCTACCAAATATGTGCATGTTTCCCACTGCCTCCTAACTGAGAGGATAAATGGGGAGGGGAGAGGGGAAGGGACAAACAAAGGGAAGAAATAACAATAATAAGGAATAAAACAAACTGATGGGGAGAGTGAAAAAGGGAACAAAAACCAAACAAATACTTGTTTGTCTACTGTCCGTTTCCCCCCCCCTCCCGCTCTGGAGGAGCTGCCACGGGGCTGCTGTGGAGGCAGATGACTGGGATACTGGGAGAAGAGAAATGTTCCACAGAGAAATGGCTGGGTTCGGGACAGCGTCTCTCTCTTGCCGGTCCAAGGGGAAGTGCATGAAATCTCCCCAGTACTGTAACATTTAAAAGCCTCTACAGTCCTCTGTCTTTTCAGCTCTGTCCAATGGAGTGCAGCTCTGAGCCGTCAATGGTGTCTGTCTTCCGCTAACTCTGGAAGAGCCAGTGGTCCACGTCATCATCATGGCAGCCTCCAGCTGCCTCCACATGGCTACCACTACCTGGGGCAGGGAACCAGGTGGGTGCGCCGCTGCCACAGTGTACCATGCTGCCATGACAGCCTGGGACCTCTTTACTGTACCAGCTGCATGCATGCCAAGGCACGGTGTGCAAGTGCTGGTCCTGTGCTGGGGGGGTCAATGCGCAGGCCACAATGTGCAGGGGGGTCGACACCACTGGAAAAACCTCCAGTGAAAGAAAAAACAGCCACCTGCACCCAACCCTGGGAGAAAATGGAAAAAATTCGAAAAGAAAACCAGGTACAAGTGTATTAACCCATGACACCATTGCTCACAGGGAGATGCTTTTAGAGGTGAGAATCTCTAAAAGACATTAGGGTGGCTGCATGTTAAAAGTATTTTATCCACAAATAGCAAGATTAAGGGCATATCTAATGAAAACAGCAGGGAATGTTCAGCTTATTGAGCACACACCATGGTTTCAACTATGACGATAAAGCAGAAGTCATTGCAAATTCAGCATTTGTTAATTGTTGCTGAGTCCCGGAGAGCAGCAGTAGCTGACATCATGGTGAAAAGTTAATATAAACTGAAGCATGATCATTCCATGGTATAAAGAACTGGAAGGACAATGAGAGATGTTCTTTCTTTCTTGCATGATAAAAAAGTTACAAGAGGACATGGCTTTAAGCTATGCCAGGGGAGGTTTAGACTGAATGTAAGGAAGAGTTTTTTCACAGAGAGTGATAGCTCATTGGAATGGTCTGCCCAGGGAGGTGGTGGAGTCACCATCCCTGGAGGTGTTTAAGAGAAGACTGGATGAGGAGCTTAGTGACATGGTCTAGCTGGTGGCGTGTTGGATTGGATGGTCCTGTGGGTCCCTTCTGGCTTGGCGTGGCCTGTGAGCCTGTGAGGGAACTAGGTTTATGTCCAGAGCTCTGGGGTGTGGGTTTGGTCCCTGTATGGGCATTAGCTGAGGAGTTGGACTAGATGATCCTTGTGGGTCCCTTCCAACTCGTAATATTCTTTGATTCTGTGATTCTGTATAGACACTTCCCTCATTCCTCCCAAGTGCTAGTATATGGGTCCAAGAGCAATGGGCTCCATGAGCCATGATAGCAAATGTCAGGCATGTCGGGGTGGAATTGGATGCATCATTTGCTTACTTCTGGCACTTATTTGGATGCCTAGAGAGGGGCTTTGCCTTTCCCAGTTTTCTCAGGGGGACTGTAGATCTCATTCTCTCCCAGCTATAAAATGCAGCCCTGATTTTAAAAATACAGAAGCTCTGTCCCAAAGAAATTATATACTTAATTAAGAAACTTGCATAGTTTGAGATTAAGATGATATCCAATACCGCCACTTGTGTTAATCTGGGAGTTCTTAAAGGTAATGCTGATTTTGGTTGTACATGTAAGTGCATTTCATCTCTTTTGAGTTTAAGCAAATACAGAATCACAGAATCAC
>WEKX01001785.1:0-10927 GCA_013390025.1 Pitta sordida | reverse complement strand
TTGTGAGTTTGGCTTTCTGCGAGACCCCGGTCTGTCCCCTTCCTCACAAACAAGGGGTATAACTGTAGTTAAATATTTTTTCTCAAATATTTATATTTTTTCTCTTTTGACTGACTCTTTTGACTGTATATGTATATATATAATATACATAGTGACATATATTCATTGGTGGACATAATTATATTATGTATACAAAGACAGCACATATACAGATACATATAAAGTGACCATATTTAGAGAGTGTGTGTATATATATAATATATAGTATATAATGTATGATATATATACACAATATATATTATATGTATATTATGTATATATACATTATATATATTGTGTATTATATATAATATATATAATGTATTATATATATTATATTATATATGTCAGTCTCTATGTATTGTTTTATAGTGGTTTTTTTCCATGTGGATATGCATATTTTTTAGCTGACTGAAGATCAAAGATCAAAGCTAAAAAAGCTATGTTGCATCCTGTGTCAAAGCAGATATCTACCTGAGTAGCCCAATATAAAGGAAAAAGGTAAGGTAAGATTTTATTTAAGTTTTCTAGATCATCAATAGAAAGATACACAAAAGATAAGTGGGGATGATCTAGAGTAAATTGCAATTCGTCTTTCAAGGTGTGAGATCAGTCCCAGCCAGCATGGGTTTAGAAGGGGTAGGTCTTGCTTGACCAACATGATCTCCTTTTATGATCAAGTAACTCACCTGGTGGATGAGAGGAAGGCTGTGGATGTAGTGTATCTGGATTTCAGTAAAGCATTTGACAGTCTCCCATGATATACTTCTGGGGAAGATGGCAGCAAGGGGTTTTGATAGGAATATTCTCTGCTGGGTCAGGAACTGGTTAAATGGTCGAGCCCAGAGAGTGCTGGTAAATGGTGTCTCATCTAGTTGGCGACCTGTTACTAGTGGTGACCCCCAAGGGTCGGTATTGGTTCCAGTCCTGTCCAACATTTTCATTGATGATATTGATGATGGGATTGATGCCATCCTGAGTAAATTCACGGATGACACCAAGCTCGGAGAACGTGTTGATCTGTTAGAGGGTAGGAAGNAGGAGGCTCAGGGGTGACCTTATCGCTGTCTATAACTGTCTAAAAGGAGGCTGTAGTCAGGCAGGGGTTGGTCTTTTCTCCTTGGTCTCTGGGGACAGGACGAAAGGTCATAGTCTTAAGCTTCAGCAGGGGAGGTTTAGATTTGATATTAGGAAAAGGTTTTTTGCTGAAAGAGTGATCTGGATTTGGAATGGATTGCTTGCAGAGGTGGTTGACGCGTCAACCCTGGAGGTGTTTAAAGGTAGGCTGGATGAGGTGTTGAGCGATATGATCTAGATGTAGAGGATAGGTTAGTTGGATTATAGGTTGGACTGAATGATCTTCATGGTCCTTTCCAGCCTTATTTATACTGTGATACTGTGATGTCCTGCCAGCTAAATTGGGATCATGGAAATGAGGATGCTTACATTACAGGAAATTCAATATCATGTTTAAAATCAGGTAAGAAAAAGCTCTTTACAAATTGTCTTTATCTATAACAGAAACCTTACTCAGAACAGGGTGTCCTTCCTTATGGTGGTGCTCAGTTTTTCTAAGGAGGACTGGTTAGGTGAAGTTAAAACAGTCTTAGTATGTGCTACTCTGGAATGCCCATGCTGAATTTAACTAGTATCGCTTTTAGTTTAAACAAAATTATTCTTGAGCAGATTCAGTGATTTCATTAACTAGCTTACTGGAAGAGTCACACTTTTACTTATTGTATTAGAATGAAATGCTTGAGCCCCTGTTTTTTGACATACACAACCCTAAGTTAATCAAAACAAATAAAAAATACAGAAAGATACAATATAAACTAAACAAGTAGATGATTTGAAAGCTGTGTGCACTTTTCTGTAGCTAAATTTGCAGTTTATGCAGGTCATGCATTAAAAAAAATCCCTTCTAAGACATCAATTGAATTTCAATACTTTTTTACTGAAGTCCCCATCTTTTTGTCAATGGATCCCTCAGTATCTTATGCCTGCATCCTCCTATAAGGACTTTGCTGAGCTCTTGAAGTTGTTTTCGTATGAAGGAATTTGAAAACATGATTACAGTTGGGTTTCCTATACTGCAGACCCGCGGTCTTAATAGGGTTCCGCGAAGCCCTACTTCTGCTTTGAATGGCAGCTCATTAATATGCAAATTCGCCCCACACCCTCACGCGGCCCCGGCGCTGTTTTGGCACCGTGTTGCTGTGTATCAGTGTTTGTGTCGGCCCTTTCTGGCACCCGCAGCCACCCCACACTGGGAAAAAACCCTGACTCGGCCAGGGACAGAGTCTTATAACTACACGGCAGCCACCGCCACGGCGGCAGGTCACGCATGAGTAGTTGCGTAAAAGGGTCTCCTTCATCGCTAAAAAATTATGCCGCTAAGATCTGAAGTCACAATATGGGGGGCGCAAAGTGCAAGAGGGCCGGTTGTATATGTATTAGATATAGAAATATCTGTATTAGATACACTATCAGCTCTAGTGGCAACAATGTCAGAGCCTTTTGTGCTGCTGTTCAGTGAATGTTTGCAAGTTTTCCTGTTACTTATTCAGAAAACCATAATCAACATTAAATTGATAAACTAATTGTTATAACAGCCAGAGACAGTGCTATTTTGTGGAAATCAGTCATGTTACAAGTTTTCCATTTTTCCTACTTATCTTTTTCTTAGCCTGGCTATAATGTAGACAGATGGCCTAAATCACTTTACAGCAAAATTGTAAATGATGCAAATTACAGCTGCATTTTGGCTGTGAAATTTTGAAATAAAGCAAATTCTGGTTCATACACATCCACTGTGCAATTTCAATGAAATATTACTTTCACATACCCTTATCTTAGGTTTACCTGCTGGAAAAAAGAAATGTCTGTGTGTCATGGGGAAAGCTTTTTTTGTTCTATTGTAAAACTTTTCTCCTTTTTTACTGGAACAGACCATAGGTTTCTCTTCTTATCTCCTTTTCCCTCCCCTGAAAGGAATGTGGCATGGAGGACCCCATGTGTTATCTTCCCTCCCCTGAAAGGAATGTGGTGCCAGGGNCCTTCCTCCCAGTAAAGTTCTTATTTCTCTCCATATATATATATATATATATATAATTCAAGTATTTCTAAATTTAGTTCATACTTCATCTTAATTGACCCAGGACACTGTGGATTGGAGATTATGTTCTGAAAAAAATGACTGGAGGGATATTTTTAAGTTCAAGTGCGGTTTTTGGTTTTTTTTAGGTTTAGGGCTCTGGTTTTTTTAAAGCAATAGCAGCCATGAACTAGTGTGTCTGGAGGCGAGGGAAGAAACTTTCTCAGGCTAATTTTAGACTATTATTGATAGCATGTTATCTCAGGTTAATTCTACAATGACTCTTTAAATTTTATTATGATAAATATTATAATCAGCCAGAAAGCCACATTTAAGATTAAGGCTTGTTAATTTAGTCAGTTTATAATTTAGGATATAAACATATGTTTTGCTGAATGAGAATTTCTCACCTAACCACAGTTGTTCTAAAGTCAAGCTTATAGTAGTCTTGCCTGTGTAATAGCACCCCTCTTCAGCAATGGAAATAGGCACTCATTAGTCAATCCATCCTAGCATAAGAGCTAAAGACAGATAGCATGTCTGAGAAATCCTATTTTTCTTTGACTGTCTCCTTGAACAGCCTACAAACTAAACTTTAATAGCTTTCATCAGATTGCTGCCTTTTAGCCAGTTAAAATTATGATGTGTACCTAAAATTCATATGAAAATGCCAAGGGAGAACTGAAGTGCAGGGGTTTGGAATACTCTGTTGGATATGCATGTTTTTAAAATTCTAACAGTGGTTTCAGGAAGCAGATTTCTACCCCTTTATTTTCTGCTTTAAAATCTAGGTGTATTACCTCAAATCAACAGCACTCAGCTGACTGAGAGGAGCAAACTATTTTAAAGTATTAAACACTAAATGACAGTACGTGCAACACTTTCCTCCTTTTGTACATGCATAATTGCTGGATGAACAGCTGGAAGCCACAAAGATGACCCTCTTTGGAGAACCACTTGACAGCTCCCTGGCAATGGCTTCAAAGTCATGAGAACATACAAAATACATTGTCTCTTGGATCTGAAGTACAAATAACAAATATTGCTCCTTATCTATCCCAAAGAACTACATAGTTACAATGTCACCCTTGCCTTTTATACACATTTTATAAATGAATGAATTAATCAGTACTCTTGTTTGATGTTTTAAGAATGCACATCTTTTAGAAAAATACTTTTATCAGTAAAAAATGCTTTTGTTCCTATAGTAACAACCGACAACTTTTAGCCACCCCATGAGAGAACAAGGCCTCCGTTACTGGGATCCCACATCTTAGGAGTAGAGTGGCGTATTTGATCATCACAGTCTCTACTTTGTGCCAAGCAAGCAGGAAAATGAGATTCCTTCCCACAGGCTCAAGACTTGGCAGAACACAGTTCTCCCAAGGTTTACAGGGCTGAACTGGAGATGTTATTGCACCATTTTTGCTGCATCTCTCTTCCATCTCCTTTCATGCCAACACCTTCTCTACCTTCAGTATTGTGCCATATTGTCAAAAAAAAAAAAAAAAAGTAAAAAGCTTCTGCTTCGTTTACATTCTCCTCTGCTTCCTCCTCAAACCTTCTAAATTAAGATTAGCTCAAAAATTGTGAGTCTTCGAAAGAGAAAGACAATATAAAATTTCTATACCTCCCCAGTGTTAACACAACACTGTTTTGAGCTCTGATTTTATTAACTTCAACACTAGATGGAGATAGTACAGCTGGCTGATGGACATACCCTGAGATTTAGCTCTGGTAACAGGAATTTTTTAAGAAAGTACATCTTTTTGGCAGATGATTTTTGGTTTTTATTTAATTCTTCTACAAGTGGAGACTTGAAAATGAAGTGTTGGTTTGTTTGAGGGTTTTTTGGTGGTTTGGTACCCCCCTTTTTTTTTTTGGTGAGGGGGAGCATGACAGAGGGATTTGTATGTTTGGTTTTGATTTGGTTTAATTTGGTTTGGGGTTTTTTCCCTGAAACTGTTTTCATTATGGTTCTGACCTTAATGTTCTCAGTAGACAAATTAATTCCCTAGACAAATTAATGGCAATGTTGCATTCATCACTGGTGAATCAGTGATAGTAAGAATTAGGAGGTATTGAGCAGTTCCTCATGCAGTATCAGAAACTAGATGCAGAAAAAAGAGGATCACCTCTGACCCTGTATCTCATCTGAGGAAAAGAAAGCACCAGTTGATACTATGCACAGCCTTGTCTTCGACAGTATACAGAGAAAGTACAGCCTTGTCTTTGACAGTATACAGAGAAAGTACAGCCTCTTTTCCACACTGTTTGGTATTTTGTGTTGTCCCATGCTGGATGAAAGAATTAAGACAACTCAAAACATCAGTATAAACAGATAGTTCTGAAAAAGCAGTCAAAGAATACTCACTGAAATTACTTGATACAAATATCACTCAGACTGCATCTAATATTGCATCTTTAAGCAGGCAGATGGCTTCTAATGTTTTTACTTCCAGCTGAGAGTTCTAGTAAGCTAAAGAACAGTAAAAATGGATGTTGACTTTGGTGATTTGACATCAAAAACCTTGCAACAATTTATCCTTGGTAATATGATTTAAAATAGATTAATAAAATGCTGCAAATGTTCATACTTTGCATGGGACCAACTGCACACCTTACATGATTTCATTATGTTCACTGAAAACAGGACAGCTGGTTAAGACAGCTTTGTATTTACAGAAATGCCTGAAATTACTTAGTCATGGACCACAGGCTTGCAATTACATGAACCAAAACTTCTACTGGGCTGAAGTTGAACAAATAATTACTTAGCATTTAATTCTCTTTAATGTGACTGAGACTATGCTTCTCTCTGCAGACATCAGCATATGGCTGAAGAAGGTTTAGCTTTAGGAAAGTGCAAATGATGTTTTTCCAAGTATTGTACCATCTCCATCAATTCTATGTCTTTTTAGACACATACCTTCTGCTTTGGCAAGGGATGCTTCAGGTCTACTGCCTGCTAACAGTACCATATTTGTTTCCAGCAAATTTTCCTGTATTGGAACACAGCCCATGTGATTTGACAGACAGCTGTCAGGGAGCAAGTGACCGAAGCCCAAAGAAAATCAGGGTATTTCCCATCAATTTTCAATGGCCTGGCTTAGAAATAAGGTTTGTAGTGTAAAATAAAACCAAAACNAACAACCCCAGTTCCTGTAGTCGCTCCCCAGAGGGTTTGTCCTCCAGTCCTTTCACCATCCTTGTCGCCCTTCTCTGGACCCTCTCAAGCAGCTCAACATCCCTCTTAAACTGGAAGGCATTCTCATTCTTGTAAAGCATAAACAGTGGGGGCAATTTGAATAGCATATAAATATATATAATAGTAACCAATATTTCCTGGTTAGTTCTCACATGCTTATGAAGATGAAAAAAGCTGCTACTCTTCCACATAATTTTGCTATTGTCACAGGGTAAATATACCCAGCAAATGCTATAGAGCTTTATATTTAAGTCTACTGCAACATTAGATGAACAAGGGTGTAATGGGTTGGGAAACTCCCATTACATTATTTAACACAGAGCAGTACCCACCACTACTGCAAAATCAAATGAAATATCTGCCTGATAGAAGAATTGGTGTCTTCCACATTATGCAAATTATTTTTCTGTGTAAATGAAAACCTTGTCCACTCACTGGCAAACAAAGGTGATCAAACAAATTATTTTTTTAAATAAAATATGTAACCAAATACCTGGGTGGAATACCAACATATATTTCCCAGAAGAACAGTCATCAAGATCTGAAATGTAATGTTCATTTGATTAGCTAGATGAGTTGGCAAATTAATCCAATGCACAGATTTTGTAAATTTTTCTTAGGAAGGCTGACTCACTGCAAGGCTTTACTGCTGTGTGCAAGTGCAGTCATTACACAATTGAACAATATTAGTGTTTTAGTATTTTACATACGGGAAAAATAAAATCTCAAAAGTGCATCTCCTCTAATTCTACGCCCTTTAAAGGTTGTTGTTCCACCACTGTGCTTGGCCATTTTCTTGCAATATCTCTAAGCGAGGAAATATTCTTTCAGTATTTTTTAAACATTTATCTTTTATTACACTTCTGCAAGAAATCTAATGAAACACTACATGTTAATCTATTATGGAGTAAGTACAAAACTTGTTAGAAAACAAAGTCGAAAACTATTTTTCAGTAATTACCATTGTTATGAAAGGAGAAATTGAATGAAAGATGACAGTGGTCTGTTGTAGGCCAGATATGGTTTTATATTCTAATCAGTGATAGAACAGGAAGAATGCATATTGTATTTGCCAGTGACACCAAATAGCTGTAGTATAGCAAGAGAATTCAAAATGGTCAAAACAGATTGAAGTGTATGTCAGCAAAAAGAAAGCTAAAACTCAGTAGGGAATGTGAGATTTTATCAGAAGCTTGACTAAACCACTTCACAGGTACAAAACGAGCCAGCATCAGTTCTGAATATGATCACAAACTGAACAAGTCCAGTGTCTGCTACAAAGTCATACTTTGTATGAGGATGTTTAACTGGTGGTGATGGAGTGTGAGGTCAGGCATGAGAAGTATCTTTTTCAGTTCTAGAGAGGAAAGTATTAAAGCAGCTTGCCTGAAGAGGTTTAGAGGTCTTTGTCACTGAAGTTGTTGAAGAAAAGGTTTGACAAACATTTTCCATCAAATAGACTGGATAATCTACAGCTCCCTGCAGATCCGAAACACAGGGTCTGATCTTGGCTTGTACAATTCACTGTTATGCTCTCCTCCAGAACAGCTTCTTCTAAGTCATAAGTTTCTTTCAGTTTCATTGATACTTCAGTTATTAAAATATCACAGTATTACAGTGGCTATTGCACTAGTGCAATAGTAAGATAGACTGACATGTAAGAAATTATGAAAATCTGTCATAATTGATTATAAATCTTAATTCACATTGCTTAGAACATTTTCATCTTTATTTTGCATCTAATTTAATAGTTTTTTGCCAGATGGACAGAAGCAAGGTAAAAGTGATATACAGTTACAGTATCACAGTATAGAAAAGGCTGGAAAGGACCTTGAAGATCATCCAATCTATAATCCAACTAACCTATCCTCTACATGTAGATCATATCACTCAGTTGACCCTCTTGCACTTCGCGCCCCCCATATTGCAGCTTCAGATCTTAGCGGCATGATTTTTTAGCGATGAAGACCTGTTTCGCAACTGCGCATACGCAACCTGTGGTGGCGGTGGTGGCAGTGGCTCCAGCAGTGGCTGGGGCTGGGGCGGCGTCCCAGGTGGTGGTGGTGGCTCAGGCTGCAGCAGGAGCAGCACAGGTGGCGATGGGGGTGCGGGTGATGGCGGCGGCGGCAGCGGCGGCGTGGCTGTCATTTAATGCAGAAGTCGGGCTACGCGGGTCCGAATTAAGACCGTGGGTGGGCGATATAGGAGACCTGACTGTATTGCCAAACTTAAATAAATTCTTATAACTACAGTGAATTCTCTGTATCGCGACCTCTCCATTACCACCTCGCGCATTTGCATTGTGAATTTATTGCAGTTTTGATGCCACCATTTGTGAAATTTTGGGGCTCACGCATGCGTACTGCCTCTGCTCCAGCGAGGGGCGGTGCTGGAGCTCCCTGTGAGGCAGCGCTGGCCTGGCCCCATGGAGACGGCCAGGAGTCACGCTGTGCCCTGTTATTCTAAGCGCAGCTGAGGAACTAACCCCCCCGCGGGCACGTGTTACTGTTTCCATGGCTACAGGTGGGGAAGGGCAGTGCCGCAGGAAAGTGGGGCTGGGCTCGGCGCAGCGGCCAGCGGGACAAGCTCACTCCACTGCCGCAGCTGAACCCCCCCTGCCCCACGTGGCCCTGCTGGCATGCGCGGGACCGCAGCTGAACCCCGCGCTGCCGGCGGGTCGTGGGACCAGCAGGACCGCAGCTGAACCCTGTGCTGCTGGCAGGGTGCGGCACCACAGCTGAACCCCGCGCTGCCAGTGGGGCGTGGGGATGTGGGCCCGAAGCTGAACTGTCTGGCACGGTCCTGCGCTGGCAGCTTGCACCGGGACGGCCTGGGACGGGATGGCGCGGGGCCGCCGCGCCGTGGGGCCGGGGGAGAGGGAAGCGGCACCGGGGTTTGCACTGTGAGCACATAGTCGTGGCAGCCCGGAGAGGCCGACAGATTCTTGGGGTGGCAGGGGTTTCCCGAGTCAGAGGGGGCTCAGAAACGGTTCCCTTTTCTTCCCCGTGCTCAGAGAGTCCGAGGGGAGAAACAAAAAAGTGCCCGGAGCCGTCCGGAGTTCCAGGGGCTGGGGCAATGGGCGTGGCCTGCATGCATATTAATGACCTGCAGTTCTTTGGGAGGTTAGGGTTTTGCGAGGGCTGTCGCCTGTCCCTTTCCTCGCAATGGAGGGTGTATAACTGTATTTCAATACTTCAGCATCTCTGTAACTTTGAACCAGGGAAAGACATGCAGCCCTAATACTGTTGTACTATTCCTTTTTAAAGCCATTTAAAATCATCAAGATTATACTCCTGTGTGAAACCTGATTTCACAGAATATTCTGAGTTGGAAGGGACCCACAAGGATCATCGAGTCCAACTCTTAACACTGTCTCCCTGGCAGGAATCGAACCCAGGTCTCCCACACGCCAGGTGGGGCACTTACCACTGTACTAAAGTGGATTTTGATTCTTCATCAACAAAGGAAGTTCTTATTGTGTAACCATTCCCAAGAGTGTTTATGTAGAACATATTTTTGATTTCCATATTCCCTATGATTCTCTGGAGAACAAAGGCTTGCAGAGCCCACAGATACTGTGGGCAGAAGCAGAAGAAGTATGGTGAAAGTTTTGTGCAGCAGAGGTATTGACTTGGAGGAACTAATGGCTGGTGGGCCAAAACCAGAAATTACCATTTTTGAAGTGTTCTCAGTGTCTTCCAAGGCTAATCAAGAAAGTATGGGACCTGATAAGGGCTGATAAAGGGAAAGGAAGGGACAGAATACAGAAGGAAAGAAAGAGAAGGCCGCACCTAAAAATGGATGGGGATAAGGCTAGTAGTGTGATACTTGGGAATGCTGCTAGGGGAAGAAACTGTTCAAATGTTAAGTATTATAGAAAAAACCCCCAAATCTTAACTGCCTCAGTTAAAGCATACAAAATAGTATACACTTCAGATTTTCATTTTTCCATCTCTGCTCACTGCCTGTGTAAGGGGCATCATGCTCCCACAGAAATCTTCCAAAGATAAAATTCATCAGTGCCTGTAAGGCACCTGTTCAGGTTTTTTACTTAAATAATATTGATCTCACGCAGCATTACAGAGGTAGAGCTATACGCAGTAAAGGGAGAAGTGGTTGTAGTTTCCATTAGCATACACAGGTAGCTTTCTCTTTTCTGTCTTAGATTCTGACTCAGTAGCACAAGGTAGACTTGACAGCTCTTACGTATTTGTTGAATGACATATATATTCACATTATTCACAGTATTCACAGTATAGATAAGGCTAGAAAAGGCTTCAAAGATCATCTAGTCCAACCTAGAGTCCAACTAAACCTCATCTAGGTCAACATCTAGGGCGTATCACTCAGCACCTCATCCAGCCTACCCTTAAACATGTCTAGGGATGGCAACTCAACCACCTCTGTGGGCAACCCATTCCAAATCTGGATCACTCTTTCAGTGAAAAACCTTTTCCTAATATCAAGTCTAAACCTCCCCTGCTGAAGCTTAAGACTATGACCTGTTGTCCTGTCTCCAGTGGCCAGGGAGAAAAGATCAACCCTCGCCTGACTTCAATCTCCTTTTAGGTAGTTAGAGACAGCAA
>WEKX01001784.1:0-26448 GCA_013390025.1 Pitta sordida | reverse complement strand
GTGGCACTGGATGGGCTTTAAGGTCTCCTCTCCCCCAAACCAGTCTGTGATTTTATGCTGAATGCCCAACTTGGAATTTCACACCCAGGCTTTAAAATCCAGTTGTTTCCAGAGTATGCCCCATCTGGATTATTTTCCTCATCCATGAATCTCAAAGCAGTGGTTGCTTCTCAGGTTGAAGGAAAACCAGCAAAGCCATACAGAGCAGGGTGTTCCAGCCAGGTTCTGTCATTCCCACATGGCAGGGGGCTGTCCTGCTGTGAAAGGTGGGGAGAGCTAAGGGTGATCCCAGCACCACAGAGCCCTCACAGTGCTGGCCCCTGACACAACGAGGGGCTGGACCAGGTCTGAGGTCCACCCATAGAGACCCTCAGCCCATGGGGCAGGTACAATCCAACCACAACATGCACTCCAAACCCACCCAGGAGAGTGACTGGTGATAAATCCACCTGCTTCAAGCCAGGTCTGGGCTTAACTGGAGCTCCTGAGCCTGTGGGTAGCTGGGTGTGTGGGGCAGGTGCCAGGAGAGCCTGCTCAGGGCAATTGAGAGGCATTAGCACACTTGGGATTCTGGCTTTATGCCAGGGATATCTGCAGTACCAGGGCTGTGATCCCTTTTCTTCACAGCTTCCAAATCTCAGAAAATACACAGAGGGCACTGAAAAGTCTGTATTTGTTATAAAAACACGCCCGGGCACCGAGGAGTTGGAAGATCATCCTGCCTCTTCAGAGAGTGGCACGGAAATGCCTCTCCCTTTCCAAGGTCACAGGATCCCTCCCCAGCATTTTTGCTTCCTACGAAGGAAGCAGGAGGATGTTCCCCAGCTCGGCCAGGAACCTCAGCCTCCTGCGCTGGCTGGGTTGAGCTCCGGTGGGTGCTCGGGGACCGCGGGCACTGCTGGTGACTGCAAAGACAGCAGCAGCCTCCAGTGGCCACCTGGCAAACGACAGCGGCGGGGACACGTGGCCAATGTCCCATGTAAAGGACAGTGTGGCCTCATGGCCAGTGTCCCATGGCCAACACCAGTGGGATTTCGTCCTCAAGGTCCAATAGCAAACACCAGTGTGGCCTCCGGTCCAGTGTCCCCCAGTCAGCACCAGTGTGAGCTCGTGTTCAGCATCCCATGGCCAACACCAGTGTGGCCTTGTGTCCAACATCCCATGACCAACACTAGTGTGGCCTTGTGTCCAACATCCCACAGCCAACACTGGTGTGATCCCATGTTCAGTGTCCCATGGCCAACACCAATCTCATGGTCTCATGTCCAGTGTCTCACAACAAACACCAGTGTGGCCTCATGACCAGCTGGCCCACAGTAAACACCAGTGTGGCCTCACCCAACACCCCCGTGGTCTCATGTCCAATATCCCATGGCAAACACCAGAGTGGCTTCATCCTCAGTGTCCCACAGCAAATACTATTGTGGCCTCATGTCCTACATCCCATGGCCACCAGCAGTTTTGCCTCCTGTGTCCCCAGTGTCCCGTGGTGAATCCCTGTTTGGCCTCACACCCAACATCCCAAGGCAAACACCAACACAGCCTCACATCCCAAGTCCTGCAGCAAACACAAGTGTGACTTCACATCCAGCATCTCACACGTGGCACATCACCGCCATCCCCTCCATCAGATCCAAGCCCACAGGGATCCACAGTTGGCTCAAAACCAGAAGAATATAAATCAGAGAATCATTTAGGGTGGAAAAGCCCTATTGAGTCCAACCATTCCTCAAGGCCACCGGTGACCCTTGTCCCCAAGTGCCACACCCACACGGCTTTCAAATCCCTCCAGGGATGGGGACTCCACCACTGCAGCTGTGCCAGGGCTGGACAACCCTTGAAGTGAAGAATTTTTCCCTAAAATCCAATCGAAACCTTGGTGCAACCTGAGGCCGCTCCCTCTTGTCCTGTCAATTGTTACCTGGGAGAAGCCCCAGATGAGACTTTTTACCAAAAAAGCAGATTTTCATGAGGAAAGATGACCCTCAGTCCTCAGTGCCACCTTGTCACCAAGGCCCTCAGTGACCTTCCCCAGGCCCCCAGGTCCTCCCCCTTCCTCAGCACCTCTCCCTGTTTTCTGGTTGTCCCTCCCGAGCTGCCGCACAGGGAACATCTTGTGGAGGAGGAGCCCACCCAGGTGCCTGGAGAAGCTGCAAAATAGGAGTGGATGAGCTTGTTTCCTTGTTGTCTGGTTTTCTTTAGTCCTTTGAAATAATCACAAACACAGCAATTATTGCAAAGATAAAATGCCAAGGATTATGGAATCCTCACAAGGCAAAGCTCCCCATCAATTAACTAAACCAAGCCTTGCTTCAAAATATAATCCACAACAAGAAGCCACAGCAAGAGACAATTAAATTTTTGTTTAAAAAAAGCACAACAAATAAATATTTGGGGGGAAGATGAGGGTGGGAAGGAGAGATTTTTATCAGAGAACAGAATCATTTTAGGTGGTTTGATGTCACGTACAAGCACCAAAAATACCTCAGCATGGAACAGGCTAAGACACGGTGCTGAGGTTTGGGAGGTACTGAGGGACTTCAGGGGGTCACCAGTTTGGGGGTTCACACACAAAACCAGAGGGACAAGATTTTTTTCAAAATAAGGCACGAAATCAAATCCCTCGCTCCAGTTTAGGGACATGGAGCTGGCAAAGCTCTCTGGGTTCATCAAGCCCATCTTCCCATGTGCTGCTTTTTTATCCTCTTCGTCACTCATGGTAAAACTCACTCCTCTCCAGGAGGGGATGAGTCTGAGGGATGCTGGACTTGGAGCTCTGGCAGGGGGGCTTCTCCCCAGCCACTCTGCCACTGGGAGCTGGTTCCTGCAGCCAGCTGAACTTTCTCCTAGTTCAGCCCCGTTTCTCCCAGTATCAACAACCCCTTGGAACTGAACGAGCTGCCAACCATTCCAGTACTTTCCCTCTGAGAGCATGGGAAGCAGTCCAGACTTCCTGCAGCATCAATTTGAATGATTGATTAATTAATTACTATTTAAATCAAAGATTTGCCTTGTGACTCTAATCAGGGTCCAGACCTTAATAAGTGTGACACAATCGCAGGATGGTTTGGGTTGGAAAGGTCCTTAAAGCCATGGGAAGGGACATGGTTGCTCCATGCCCCCTCCAACCTGGCCTTGGACACTTCCAGAGGAGGGAGAAGCCAACGTGAAGACACCACCTGTACCTCTGGGACAGCCCCAAACCAACACACCTGGCAGTGGCAGGCACTGAGCACCACGAAGCTCTGCAGAAGTGCCCACCAGAAGCTGTGAGATCCCACAGATTTGAGTTTGCACCTGCAGAACGGAAGCAAACTGGCGTGGAGGTGCCACTGGTTTGGCACCTGGAACAAGGACAACTAGCCCATGTTTGCCCAGGCAGATTTGGGAGGTTTGATTCAGGTGAGCCTCTCACTTCTCTGTCTTCTCCATCCCTCTGTCCTCTGCCAGGGGTTGCACCACATGTGCCTTTTCCCTACACCCACACTCGGCACTGAGCACAAAAACCTGCCGTGCTGGAAGAGCTGAAAGACCCCTGGATTCACCAGCCACTTCCAGCCACATCTCAAACCTCCTTCTGCCCNAGAGAAGCTTTTCTTCTCTAAATGTCTGCTATTCAAATCATCTCTTTTTTTATTTCCTCTAAACCCATCATTTGTATGCTGTAGGTCGCTACTTTAAAACCCGGCTCGCTGCTGCTGAAAGGATCACCAGTATAATGATGTCATCCATATTCAGCTGGAATTTTGCTGGAGCCCAGAGCTTTCCTCTTCTCCCGCTGGAAGCTCAGCCTGAGCTGAGCTCACCCCAAAATTTCCTGGTGGGAAGGAGCGGGTGGAGGATCTGGGGGGAGTCGGGTCCTGGTGGGAGGTGTATGGAGCACATGGAGAGGCATCGTGATGCCCCACTTGGGGAGGAGGGAGAAGTAAAACCAGCTGGTTTGGAGATGGTTTGGCTGGAAGGTCCTTCCTTGGAATAATTTACAGGCGAAAACCACTTGTTCCCACTGGGAGAGCTGGGGGTGTGGATTGTGGAGAAGAGAAGGTTTTGGGGAGATCTTAGAGCCCCTTGCAGTGATTAAAGGGGCTCCAGGAGANCAACCTGGCCTTGGACACTTCCAGAGGAGGGAGAAGCCAACGTGAAGACACCACCTGTACTTCTGGGACAGCCCCAAACCAACACACCTGGCAGTGGCAGGCACTGAGCACCACGAAGCTCTGCAGAAGTGCCCACCAGAAGCTGTGAGATCCCACAGATTTGAGTTTGCACCTGCAGAACGGAAGCAAACTGGCGTGGAGGTGCCACTGGTTTGGCACCTGGAACAAGGACAACTAGCCCATGTTTGCCCAGGCAGATTTGGGAGGTTTGATTCAGGTGAGCCTCTCACTTCTCTGTCTTCTCCATCCCTCTGTCCTCTGCCAGGGGTTGCACCACATGTGCCTTTTCCCTACACCCACACTCGGCACTGAGCACAAAAACCTGCCGTGCTGGAAGAGCTGAAAGACCCCTGGATTCACCAGCCACTTCCAGCCACATCTCAAACCTCCTTCTGCCCTTTGTCTTCCTTTGGAAACCCCGAGCTCTGCCGCTGCGGCAAAGAAAAACCATAAGGGGCAATCAAAAAGGTGAATAAAAAGTTAAAAACGCTGTTAAACGACAGCTCGGGCTGGAAATGTGAGTCTTCTGTTTGTTTTGCTTTGTAGCCTGCCTTGAATATCCCTGCTAATTTTCTGACTATTGCTGTAGCTCACAGAAGAATTGCTGATGACACATTTTCCTGCACAAAAGGGGATTATATTTTAGCCTCTTTTAGAGACTATAAAATCAGATTCATCCTAACGAAACAGCAAATAAAAAAGGGGTTTCCCTTTTCTTCCTCAATCTCTTGGCGTTTTTCCTCCCGCGGTTTTTATTCTCCTCCTCTCCCCCCCTCTCCCCTTTCTCTCCCTTATCTGTGTTTCCTGCTCATTTCAACTTGATGACATGTTGCTGGGACAACTAAGTCTCGTAACCTTCTTAACTTTGCCATTGTTCCTGCCTCGAGTGTATTTAGGAGGAGTGTTTTAATTTCTTTTCCAATGCACAGCTCCTGCCCCGCCGAAAGATATTAGAGATGNCTGCCAGAGGGCAGGGATGGATGGGATATGGGGAAGGAAATGTTGGCTCTGAGGGTGGGGAGGCCCTGGCACAGGGTGCCCAGAGAAGCTGTAGCTGCCCCTGGATCCCTGGAAGTGTCCAAGGCCAGATTGGAGCAGCCTGGGATAGTGGAAGGTGTCCCTGCCCAGAGCAGGGGTGGGACAGAATGAGCTTTAAGGTCCTTTTCACCCCAAACCTTTCTGTGAGCCTATGACTGGGCCTATCCTGGTTGTCTCAGCCCAGGAAGAGCCAGGTTTCCTGCCTGGAATGGTGCCCCAAGCCCACCTGGATGCCCCCCTGCCCACTCCAACTTGTCTGTATTAAACCCCTAATCATACACATGTTGTGCACACACCCCCCCAGTCCCTTCCGTGTCAGCTTGATGTGTCCCTGACACTCTCATTGTACCTGGATCAATGCTCTTTTTGCAACTAATTGATCTTTTATTAACGTATAATAACTTACTTATTAAACAGAAATTAAAGACTTAATTGCGACACTCAATCTAGAGTGGCTCGGTCTATCACCCTCATAAGCATAATGTATAATTTAATTAATTGACAGAGCTGATAATGGCATGTCATCTGTCACCAGTCCTCCTGACCTGGGAGCTGGTTGCAGCCTGAGGAGTTTGCCAGGGATGCAAATCCAGGGCTCTCCCAGGAATGGTTCCGAGGGATTTGGGATATTCACCTGAAAGCAGAGCCCTGTCCCTACCAAAACGCACTCCAAGAACTTTTCTGGTGCCCAGGAGCATAAATGGAGAATAAAACCACTGATGGGGATGGAGCAGCTCATCCCACTGGACATGGTTGTGCTGCCTCTCTCGTCCCTCCAAACAGAGATTTCTCCCCCAAAAAACAAGGTTCAGGCAGCATTCCCCAAGCAGGGAGGTGACCCACACACTCCTTGGGACACCAGGAGCCAACCAAACGTTGGGATTTATTTTCCCACAGGTTTTTTCCTCCTGGTCCAGCTGAAATTTGGGGCCGTGCACCATTTCCCACAGCCAGGCGCTTCCATCCTGCCCACCCCCCTTTCCCCGTCACCCTCTGCCAGCAATAAAGGATTCCATTTTAAAAACTGAAAGCTTTCATTTAAAAATCCAAAACGGCAAAGGGAGGGTTTTTTTAAATAAAAAAAAATAAAGGTAAAGAGATGATGGTTGGAACAAAATGTTCCAGAAGAAAGCTGTTCCCTTGGGGTTGCTTTTCTTTAAGCTTTGCATATTACAATTTGAAATTTTTGTAAAGAGATCCCCATTTTATATTCACACTGGTAGCCTGAATTTAAATATCTCTCTCACCTGAGATTAATACAGGCTTCACCCTGAATTACTTCCCAGCTCTGAAGTACAGCTCTGGAGAGCTCAACTCTCCACAAATTCACTTCTCTTTTAGAAGCATAAAAGCTTATGAAATATATGAAATATTAAAATACCGTGTGTGCTGGGGCAGGGAGGGGGAAGGGAAGGCTGGGTCAGTGCAGGGGGGGGGCTGCTCTGATATGAAAACACCCTTTTGCCTCAAATGAAACCACTGATCTCCTAGAGCAGGACAAGTTTTAAACACTAAAACCAGATTTCAGCTCAGAGGGTGACACTCTCCTTTATTTTACTTAATTGTCAAGCCCTGCAATCCCAGTTGTGTGAGACAGAAATCATTATTCCCCCCTTGCAAGAGAAAATATCAAGTTTCTCTGGAGCAAAACAAAGCAGGTTATAAACAAAGTTGCTCCTTGTCAGGGCAACTTGACATTAACCAAATCCACCTGAGAGAGGGAACATACCTGGCTTTAGATGCCGAGGAGCCATTAGCTAATTGCCACAGAAATCCAGCGTTTTATATAAGGATTTAACCCTCGAGGAGCTGCTGGGAGAGGCTGGCAGGTCCCAGTGTGCCCACATGGACCCCTCTCCTCCCAGGCTCTGGCATTCCCTGTCTGTTATTCCGGGGGTTTTTTTTTGGCTGGAGGATTTGGGTGCTGTGAAAACCAGCCTCTCTGCATCTCCAAAGAAATCGAGTCCATCAAATTCGGAGTGAAATGATCTTTAAGGTCCCTCCCAAGCCAAACCGTCCCATGAAAATGAAGCTGTTTGCTCCAGCAGGAGCTGCCTGAAGATCTGCTGAGTCCTGGGAGTCCTCTGTGTTGTCACCATCTCCCTTTTTCCCCTCCCTGGTGTTTTTCCATGGCCTTTTCTCCCTGCCTGCCAACATCAGCTGGCAGAGCCCAGAGCAGGAGCCCTGAGGAGGAGAAAAGGTGGGATGATCCAAGGTGAGACCTCCTGGAGCCCCAGTGTCACACAAACTGTGTTCCCAGGAGCTGCCAGGGCTGCAATTCTCTGTTTGCTCACGAGCCGTGAGCACAAGATCATAGAATTAGGAAAGGGTTTAGGTCAGAAGAGACCTTAAAGCTCTTCCAGTGCCACCCCCTGCCCTGGGCAGGGTCACTATTCCAGGTTGCTCCAACCTGGCCTTGGGCACTTCCAGGGCAGCCACAGCTTCTCTGGGCATCTGCCGTGAACACCAAGGCCAGGAAAGGGTGGCCCATTTCTGGCTGGGGACATCCTGGATGTGTCCAGGGAAACATCACAGCTGCCACAGTCTCCCAGATAGGCACAGCTTGGGACATGCCATGATGCCAACATTGACGGGACAAGAAGGAACAGCCTCAAACTGCACCAGGGTTGGACATCAGGAGAAATTTCTTCATGGAAAGGGTTGTCCAGCCCTGGCACAGTCACCATCCTTGGAGGGATTTAAAAGCTCTATGGAGGTGGCACTTGGGGACATGGGTCAGTGGTGGCCTTGGCAGTGCTGGGGGATGGTTGGACTCCAGGATCTTGGAGGACTTCTCCAACCATGGAATCAATTCCTTGATTCTGTGGCTTTACAGAGGTTTTCCAAGCTCCCATTCCCTGTTTCCTTGGGAAGGTCCTCACTGCTGCAGCACAACGACTTCAGTGCAGCTGCAATAAATTCCTCTGCTCACACTGTTCATCCGAATCCAATACAGTTTATTTCATTTTAAGAAGTCCTTTTTCTTTTTTTTCTTTTTTTTTTTTTTTCATTTCAGGAAAATGAATGTTAGAGCCAGATAAGAAACTATAGGCTGCTTTCAAGAAGGTTACAAGAAAACTGCATCTTGCATTACTAATCCTTTATCTTTCATGTTAACAAAAAGATTACTGACATATTTTTGAATGAAAGCAAATAAAATAGCAAACGCATCTAAAGGACTGTGTAACTTTCATGCAACACACAAATCGGTTGTTAAACGGGGCAAAAAAAAGGAGGAGAATGAAGGGAAAATTCATAATACATTTCCCCTTTGTAAAGTGAGCAAACCAACTTTGTGTAATAAGAGAAAACTAGTGGAGGACTAGAAGATGTTCTTTCATAAAGAGAGAACTGTGTTATTTTTGCCAGGGTTTGGATTCTTTTTCTAGAGGAGGAAATCTCCCTTGATTTTCCAGGTTTTCCAGGGAGGGGATCAGGAGATTCCAGCCCCTTTCCAGAGGGCTGGGTGCCAAAGAATTGTTCAGTCTGCCGAAGATCAGAGGGAGGGGGGACATGTCCCACCACAGGGACACCTCCAGGACAGATGGTCATCACAAGGGACCTGGGTGGTGGTTCCTTCCACCGCCGACATGGAGTTGGGAGCAGCCTGGGATGGTGGGAGGTGTCCCTGCCCACGGGATGAGCTTTAAGGTCCCTTCCAACCTAAACCATCCTGTCATCCCAGGATTCCATGATCTCCGTCTGCTGCACCAAATCCACTCGGGATGAGGTTTTTTTCTGGTGCTTCTCTTCCTAAATCTCCCTGGCAATCCCGGCCCTGCTTTTCCAGGAGAAAACATCCCCGTGCCTTGGCACGGAGCGCTTCATTAGGAAGCCCATAATTGAATTCCCTGACCATTCACTTCTAAACCCCCTTTGATCCAGAATTAGTTAATTACATCGGGCCCGGTCTATTCCTTGTCACCAATTTCGCCGGCATCCCCCAGATACGGGACGGCGGGATCCGCTCCCGCATTGTGTCCTTTGAAACGCGTCCGGGAGCCTTTGAAGCTCTCCCCCCCCTTAATGACGCATTGTTCATTAATAAGTTGCCTGTAAGGTTTCCCCATTAGGAAAGAGCTCGCTCGGCCTTCAGTGAGGAATAATAACCCAAATGTAATTGATAACGGTGGAGAATAAGCGGGGAGAGGAGGTACCCGGGGGGACTGGCTGGAGGGAGGGGACAGCGGGGTCCCCTCCTGCCTCCCCGCCACCCCCCGACCTTGCCCTGCCAGGAATCCGTTTGACTTTGAGCCGGGGGCTCCAGCAGAATTCCCGGCGGCCGATAAGAGCCGGAGGACACGGCAGGTGGAGAGGCCGGGCAGCTTTGTGGGAAGGTGAGAGGAGATAAGGAGCGCCTGGAAGATGAGGAGATAAGGCGGAGATGGGGAGATTGCACCGCGCTCGCCTCAGCCACGACGGGGGGCGGGAGGAAAACTCGGCAGAGAAAGGTGGGGGAGCCCCTTCCCGCTTCTCCTTCCAGGCAGAGCCCGGCTGTGTCCTCTCCGAGAAGCAGCATCTCAACAAAGCTTTAACTCCAGACTCCCCCAAAAAACGTGCAGCAGCAGCAGCAGCACCACGGTGGGGGGATGCCCAAACCACCCCCACCCCAAATGCTTTCTGGGGTGCCCATCCCTCCCTGGCATCCCTCATCCAGCAGGGAGCTGCTCCCTGCCACCCACAGCTGTCGGATACAGGGATTTTGCCCTTCCTTTTCAAATCATTGCTGTTTCTCCCCTCCCCACTCCCCCCCCCAAAAAAAGACCAGGTCTCCGGTGGGAATCCTGCCAGGAGAAACTTCCCTGCCGTGCCTTGTCCTGGCTGTGAGGGCAGCTCAGGATCACACCCCTGGCACGGGAAGCTTTCCCTGCTAAAACCTCCTTCTGTGATTCCAAGCAGTTTGTGGCCAAATAAAGCTGAAAAAAACTGAGGGAATAAACCTGGATATGTAGGAAATCAGGCTGGGAATGCCTGGGAATACCAGCAGTGAGGAGGTGGAAGGGTCGCCGTGTCCAGCATTTTCCTGGTGCTTCCCTCAGGAATTGTGGATTTTGACTTCTGAGAGATCAGAGCATCCAGAAAGAGACCCGGGAACTGAGCTGGGCTCAGTCACAAAATGAACCTCGTGGAATATATTCAAGGCTGGGGATTTTCCAAGCCTTTCCTCCTGGTACCATCCACTGGAGGTGCTCAGCACCTTTCCTAAAAACTGACCTAAAATTAAGGAACAGGGTTAAATATTTACCCTTCATTTCGCATTCAACGCCAAGGAGAATAATTTTGGAGTTAGAAAAACATCATTTTACTTCAACTCCTACCAAAAATAGCCTCGAATTGCTTTGTTTTGCTCCAGCATCTCTCCAGCCCGGCTCCCTGCCCATTCCCGGTCTCCCGCATCCCTGCGCTTCCAGGCCTGGAATCCGCTCCTCTCGCACATCCCTCGCCAGGTCTGGCTCTTCCATTTGCTTCGATTGCCCTCTGCTGGGCGCTGGCAAAGGGAATGGTGCCCTGGGAAGTTCTTCCTCCACCAAAGCAACCAGGTGGGAGTGGAGCGTTGCCCTGAGACGCGGAATCACGGAAGGGTAAAACCATGGAATCACAGCCCACTAAATCACAGAGCCACAGAATCACAGAATCCTGGAATCGGAACCAGAAAATCGTGGAACCGCGAAATCACAGAATTATAAATCACAGAATCGTGGAATCATGAAATCATAGAATTGGGGAATCATAGAATCAAGGTATTGTAGAATTGTGGAATCACAGAATCATGAAATCACAGAATCACAGAACTGTTTGGGCTGGAAAAGCCCCGTAAGATCAAGTCCAACTGTTCCCCCAGCACTGCCAAGCCCACGATTCAACCTAAAATCAAGACCCAAAATCACAAAAGGTCAAGCAAAAAGGTTAAATCTCTTCCTTCTTCACCCAACCCCAAATCAATTAATTCTGGAGTTACGAAAACATTGTTTTTCTTTCACTCCTACCCAAGTGGCCTTGAATTGCTCTGTTTTGCCACAGCACCTCAAGGGGCCACATCCACGCAGAGTATTCCAAGCATGTTGTTTCTTGTGTCGTCTTGAAACAACACTCGAAACAACAAGTCTTAAAACACTTGTTGTTTCAAGTGGTTTAGCAGCTTATGCATTTCATCAGGTTGAGTCCGAGGCGAAAACCAGGAGGGAAGAAACTGGAGACCGTTTTCCTTTGAGAACCGGGAGGGTTTCAGCAGCAGAGGTGCTCTGGGGGCAGACTGAGGTTCTCCCATCAGCCTCCAGAGCTGGGGGGAAGGGATGGGCCAGCAAAGGTGGGTCAGGGAGCAGGAAAAAGGGAAGTTACCACCCCACCAGGTTGTCCTGGGATCCCCTTGGAATACCCAGTTCCTCCTTCAGCCCAGTGCCACCTCCCACCATTCCCCCATCCCACCCTGACCAGCTTCTCCCCAGGAGCTGGGGACAAAATTTGGAGAAGAGCAGCACAGGAAGGAAAAGAGGGAAAAATAACAGTGAGTCCTTGTGCTCCGAGGGATGGAAATGAAGGCGACTTCAGGATTTCCAAGCCTGTGTCCCTCGGTCACAGCCAGCACGGGGTGGGTTGAGGAGGGGGGACAGACACCTGCCCAGAGGTCTCTGCTTCCACAAGTGCTCTCACACCCACTGGATTACAGATGATGGAGGAGAGGAATGCCTTATGTCAATTAATTCCCCAAGTGTAATTAACATCTGGGCCGGCTCCGTGTGATCCCCAGCTGCTAACGAAGCATGGAACCGCTTTAATTCCTGCCACGCCGCGCCATCTCCTCATTAAATCCAGGAGCAGCTTCCATCACATTTCCCTTAGAGGGGAAAAAAAGGGAAGGGAGAGAAAGGAAGCAGGATTTGTCTCAATGAAATATGATAGATTAGAGTTTGCTGGGTAAGGAAAGTCGGGATGGGGGGGAGGGCACGGAATGGGAAATTTCACAGGCCTGTGGATATTCTCTCTCGCCATGACCTCCCTACACCCCATCCATCAGCCTGGGCTGGGCTTATTCCAACCAGCAGAGTCTTTGCTCGTGCCCAACAGGCCCATCGGACACAATCTGCATGCCAATTACTAGAGCAGACCCCCTGGTACTGGGAAATGGAAATGAGCTGTCAAGGAAAAACCAGCATCAGCAAGGCTGGGCTGGGATCGCCTGCGCTCCCCGCTCATCTCCACGGGCACCCTGCTCCACGGGCTGCGGTGGCCAGGGAGCCCCTGCTGCAAAAAGTCATCGGGAAGAGTCAGAAAATAACAAAGAATTATCAAGAACCGAGCCTAAGCAGAATATTTCGTTGTTCTTCGAGTTGGTGGCCGATGTTGAGGGCACAACGCAAGGTTCACTCAAGGGCAAGAGCCTGGAGGCTGAGGAGGAGCAGGGATGAGTTAAATTGTCATCCCGAGGTGGGTACGGATCAGCAGTGAAAGGGAAGGACTCGAGGAAATGAGGGTAAACCAAATCAGGGTGTAGCTCCTCCGATACTCCAGGTTGGGTGTATCCCAAACCCGCCCACTGCAGCTCCAGCACCCACAGGGTGATGTGGGGTGGGGAATGCGCTGCCCAGCTGGGCATTCTCCAGAATCGGGGGGGAAGGAGGTTGGAAACACACAGGGCAGAGCCTGCAGGAGGTTTTCCATCCAAAACAGGCATGGCAACAGGCTTCCTGGGGAAAAAATGGAGTTAGGCTGTGCTCGAGACGCTGCCTTTGGAGGGGCTTGGGGAGCTCTGTCGGGAGCCAGGGGAAAAGGGGGGGCTGGACTTGGAGAATGGTTGGTCCTGGGGAAATATTTGGGGGGAAAATGCACGGAGCTGTAACACGGGATCATCTGCATCCTGCTGGTCCATGATGGAGAGGAGCTGGTGAAGATGCAGTGCCCAGGGAAGGGCTGGAATGGGGCAGGGGGTGAGGGAGGGGGGTGACAGCAGCAGGAGGAGGAGGAGAAAGGTGACTCTCCAGCTCACTTTTGTGCTGGGGGAAATCCAAGGAACTGGATCTGCTCCTCTTGGCAGCCCTTTCCCATTCCCTGCCGGCAGCTGCATTCCCAGAGCAGCACTTAACCTGTCTCCCGCTCCGTAATAACCTCATACATCAACCGGGAAGAGACTGCGGAGCGTGGCTGGAAGGGCTCTGCCTCCACATCCCGCGTCATTATCCCGAGGCCCCTGGGCTCCCTATGCAAACAGGCTGCAGGTCCCGGGGGTTCCCGGGGGGAAACTGCCCAGACATCCGTTATTCCGCCATGGAAGGCTGTCCGTGGGACCAGCCCGATCACCCAGGAGCACTGGGCAAACTGGTCTGACTGGGAGCGTTATGGCCCCCTCTACTCTCTGTATATCCCAGGTGCCCAGGGAGCTCTTCCTGCCCCTTCAGGATCGTCCGGCAGCACCTCCCAGCAGCTCAAAGGCATTCCCTGCCTCTATCCCACATCCAGCCCCCTCTCCTGCTTCCAGCTCGTGTGGTCCCAGTCCCATTTTAAGCAGCTGGACCCCTCTTGTTTCCCACCTACGAGTGTCTGGCACACTGGGCTGGGATCCCCAGCATTCCCCATGGGAATTAGGGCTGTCCCCCCATCGCTGCCTCCCACCTCCACCTTTTCCCAAAGCCATGGCCCCGTGCATCAGGAGGGGGACACACTCCTCCCATAACGACATCTGCTGCCAGCTCCGGGGGGACGGATAAAAACCTCATCCCTTCTCCCAACCCACCGCGGAGCAGCAGCAGAGCAAGCAGGGGCTTCTCAGGGCCACAACAGGCCAGCCCCAGACACTGGGGTTTGGGAATGTGTGATCCCACTGCTCCACCGGACTGGCCGCACGCCGGAGCACAAGCTCCAGCTCCAGGAGGACTCTTTCCAGGAGAGGAGCGGTGGGATGGAGGGAAGGGGCTGATCGCAGAGGCAGCCGGGGCTGGCAGGGGCGGGGTGTTGGTTTAGAGAGGGCTCAGCTCCACCCCGGCTCCCCCAGGGCGGGATAAGAGGCGCGCACATCCCGGGAATAAGCAGGACAAGGAGGAGCTGAGCGACTCAGTTGCTTTATTGGGAGTTTGCGGCAGCCCAGCCCAGGGGCTGGTTCACTCGGCGATGCTGCGGAAGGACTGGACGGCGGGACTGGCCGCTCCCCACTCCACGGGCTTGCGGTATTCCCCCTTGGGGAGCACGTACTGCCGGCCCCGGTAGTTGGGATGCTCGTAGAAAACCCAGACGCCCTCCAGCACCCGGCAGGCGTGAACCTCCCGCATGTGCCACTCCTCCATGACAGAGGGGCAGTCTTCGGTGGCTTCGAACATCTGCCCGCCAAAGTCGCCCTTCTCGAACACCTGGATGTGGCCTCGGCCTCCACTTGGCTGGAAATAAAAAGGGAGAGAAAGTCATGGGATCGTGGAATGGTTTGGGTTGGAAGGGACTTTAAAGATCATCCATTCCCACCCCTGCCATGGGCAGGGACACCTTCCACTGTCCCAGGCTGCTCCAACCTGGCCTTGGACACTTCCAGGGATCCAGGGGCAGCCACAGCTTCTCTGGGCACCCTGTGCCAGGGCATCACCACCCTCACAGGAAAGAATTTCTTCCCAAATCCCATCTCTCCCTGCCCTCTGGCAGTGGGAAGCCATTCCCTGTGTCCTGTCCCTCCATCCCTTGTCCCCAGTCCCTCTCCAGCTCCTGGAGCCCCTTTAGGCTCTGGAAGGGGCTCTGAGTTTCCCTGGATCCTTCTCTTCTCCATGTGAGAACCCCCCAGCTCTCCCAGTGGGAACCAGTAGTTTTCCTCTGTGGATTATTCCAAGGAAGGACCTTCCAGCCAAACCATCTCCAAACCAGCTGGGCAACCTGTTGACAAAGTATGGAGGGAGGCACTGCCACATCCTGGCTCTGATGCCCATGGGAGCAGAGCTGGGGCACAATCAGGCTCGAGTCGGGTCCAAAGCACCCCCAGCACACCAGGATAGGGCTGAACAGCCCATGTCAGACCCCAAATGTGCAGCAGGGAGAAATTTGACATGTGAAGAGGGTACAGAAGCACCGAGCCAGAGCAGCCCCAGCTCCAGGGGTAGGAGGCTGGAGCAGGGATAAGGCCGAGGCAGCAGTGCTGGGATCGCTATCCCGGGCAGGCTGGATCCCTTCAACCACTCCCTGGGAGCACTGGGAGGGACAGATCCCCTCCGTCCCTCCTCCAACAGCGAGAAGTTTAATGAGCTGCTGAGCCCAGCTGGGCTCTGTGGAGCAGAGCGGGTGTTTCCCACCGGAATTTAAGCGCTGCTTTGCCCGAAGGAGCTGCAGATTAAAAACTGCTGCAGTGCCTCCCCAGCCCACCCTCTCCTTGCCGAGCTCTGCAGGGTCTCAGGGTCCCTGGGTCCCGATGGAGATGTGGGATAAGGTTCCCACCTTCCATCCTGCTGGGGGAAGCTGTTACATCTCCCACCCGTGTTGGTCCCATTTCTCACACCAGACCGGTGCTCCAAAGGGGCTGGAAACTCTCCCTGCCCTATGCAAAGGGGCTTAGACCAAGCTCAAAGCCAAAAGAGGCTCAGAGGAGTGTCAGACCCCCCAGACAGAGAAGTAAAATCCCTCCTCAGCTGCAAGACCTGCTCCAAGCAGTGGGAATTCATGGCCGTGCCCCAAGGCAGCTTCACACGGGTCATCAGTGTCTGTCCCACTGGCAAAACCTCAGCAGCAGCAGCACCAACCCACACCCCTTCCACACTCCCAGTTTTAAAGGGTGTTTCTCCACAGAGGTTTTCCAAAAGGATCATTACCCCTCTTCCCTTCTCCCCACCCTCATTTCGGAAGGGATGAGCCCAGTTCCTGTGCTGCTGTGGGGAGTCACACATCACCCCGTGCTCTCCTGATACCAGGAGACGCCAGGCTGCCTCCAGAGGCCTCCAGGATCCCCTCCCACTCCAGGGCTGCTCCTGGGGCTCCTCTTCCCATGTCCAGAGGGTCTGGTGACACTGAGATTTGGTTGTATCACAAAGGAGCCTTGGTTTGCTAGAGAACAAACTGCGCCTCATTCCAAATGCTCCTGCAAAATCTGTCACAGCTCTTGAGCCCACCACCAGTTGCACCAGTTGGCAGCACAGCAGGGAAAAGGGAAGAGGAAAACCTTGGAGTGACCTGCCCAGACACCAAAGTCCCTAAAGGAACATGAAACTACACTGCTGGTCCTATGGAAACCCATCCACACTCAAAGGGATCTGCTTTAGCATTAGGCTTTTACCTTCTGATTTACCTTCTCCCCTCACCAACCACTTCACCATCCCCAGAGCAGCAAACCCTGAGCAGCCACCCTCTCCATGGATCCCTGGGAAGATGAGAACCACCCACATGCCCCTGAGCCCTTCTGAGCAATGAATCCCTTAAAATATCCCTGGGGAAGAGGCGACACTCACGATCTGGATGTACTTGCAGGAGCCCAGGCGGTCGTTGAGGCCCATCCAGTGGTGGTAGTCGGGATACTCCCCGTGGGTCAGCACGTACATGTTCCCGGAGTAGTTGGGCCTCTCGTAGGCCACCCAGGTGCCTCCATCCACACGGATGGAGTTGCAGCGGCTCAGGTAGTTGTGGAAGTCGGGGCAGTCGCTGTCACACTCGTAGTAACGGCCCAGGAAGTTCTTGTCTTCATAGAAGGTGACCTGAAACAAGCAGAGGAAGGGAAGGTTCCTCATCCCATCCATGTTCTGTGCACGTCATGGAGTGAAATATCTGAAATCACAGCCCGTGGCATCAAAAATCACCAAGCACAGAGCAGCACCAGCTCTGGCACTGACACCTCCAAGTGCCACAGGTGTCCTGCCCTTCCCAGCACTACCCAACTACCCTGGTGAAGTTCCTGTTCTCTTCCCAGCAAAATACTATTAAAACAATTCTTTCCCACTTTCTCTAGCTCGGGAGATACTAAATGATGGCCAGAGGAGCTGTGAGGAGCCAAGGGATGGTGCAAAGCAGCATTTCTGGGAATGTGGGTTAGTGGTTGGACTTGATGACCTCAGAGGGGTTTTCCAGTCCTAGTGAGGCTGGAAAAGGGGGTGGTGAGATCTCTTTCCTCCCAAGTCATGTTTTCCAGCCCATTCTCTTTGTTCCTGCTCTAACAACCCACAACTTGCTGTCCCAAAACTCACTGCCAAAGGCTGGAGATCATCCCAGCTTTGCCTGTGCCAAGAGAAACCCCAGGAGCCTCCCACAGACAGGTGGGCAGAAGTTTTTCTGGATATCCAAAGATTGTATTTGCAGTTGGCTTGTTCTGCTTTGGTTGGTACAAGTTCACGAAATATCTGACATATTCCCAATCCATCCTCACATTTTTTTTCCCCAAGAGTTGCTCTACATCCAGGCTGACCCCAAAGCCCTTCCCTTAGGGACATGTTGGCCTTGCTTGGTCACAACCTGTTTTGAAATTATTGTCCAGAGCTGGTGAGCAAATCCCATTCCTCTCGGCCAAAGCATCACCCCCATCTGCTATTTTTTCCTGAAAAAGTCCTTCATGGAATATTGTCACACCCTAGACCAGCCCAACCCATTTCTCCAACCCCATTTTTGATCCTCCCAAGTGACAATTATTCATCAAGAGCTGCTCTTCTCAAAATCCATCCTCACAGCCATCACATCTATCCTTGTTCATGACACCAGGTGCTCCAGAGAGAATTCCTGAGATTTGAACCCCCACTGTTCAGCATTCCACAACCCCTTTTCCCCAGGGTTTTCCCACAGCTTGAGCATTAAGATTCACGTGGGTTTTTTTTTGCTCCTGGCTGGCTGCACTTTACCTGAGGTGCTTTGGCTACTGGTGACACCCCTGCTGTTAAAAACATCGTTCATTGCCACGGTTTCAACCCAAATCTGGGCCAACTTGCTCACTCTTTATTTTTAATCATTCATCTTGTGTTATAAATTAAGTTATCCACAGTTTTCCTACAGCTTTTTGGCCAGTGTGTCCCACCAGCCTGACCATGTATCTGGGGAGTCAGGCTGTTCATCCAACGGAAATCAGGTTTGTGGTCTGTTAGTGGATATTTATTAGGATAATCTTATTTTCCCTCCTGTTTTCCTCTTAATTTCAAGGCCTGGTCTCCCATTCTGAAGCAGTCAGCGGATGAGCTTTAAGGTCCCTTCCCACTCAAACCATTCTGGGATTCTGTGATGTTCCCTCCCCACCCAGCCCAACACAACCAACCCTGACCTTGGCAAAGCCACCCAGAGTTTCCAGGAGGGCATTTCCCAGGAGCACATTTTCCGAGGGTACAGCCTTTCCCACAGGGCTGTGGCCAACCAAAGCGCTGCTCTTTGGTTTCTTCTGGGAAGGCTTAAGAAGAGGGAGAACCCTGCACATCCTTCTCCACCGCAGCCCTTCACACGCAACCTCAACTCCTGTCAACCCTTCGCTTCCCAACTTTTTTCCCTGGATTCAGGGACAAACAGAGCAGGTTGATGTTTACACCCATAGAATAATGACAGAATTAGAGATTTCAGTTCCAGATTCCTTTCCATTGCATCTCAGTCTCAGGGAAATCACCTTCCTTCAGGACAACCCTCAAGATACTCTGCTTACATTTAACTCTCCCTGCCCAAATCTTGCCTTTTGGGGCTTAACTGGCAGGGAACAGATTTCCCAAAGCAGATCTTCCTTAGAGAGCCATAAAACTCATATTCCCTTGGTCGCCTCACCTCAGCCATCCCACATTTCCTCCCAACAGCAGCTCAGTTGGAGCGAAACCCATAAAAATTATCCCGTTGTGCTCACTGCCTTCTCTGTCAGCAGTGACCCCTTGGAAGGGTGGATCAGTGTTTAATTCCCTCCTTCGCCCTTTTCTTCTCCTTGGAATGTGCTCAACAAGAGCAATGCACATAGAAATACAAAATAACTCCTCCAGCACAGAATCCATGGATTCCCCGAGGACACTTGGAGGGAATGTGGCTTTGGGCACAAGGCGCTCAAGGGACAGGGGACAGGAGACAGTTCTAATTCCTCAGCTCTTTGTTTGGGCACAGGCACAGAAAGGTTGTACCCCTGAGAGCCACCAGCACACCCTGGGCTCTACAGACCGAGAGTCAAGCCTTGTGCCAAGGTCGGAGCTGAAGGGAGAGCGCAGAAGCTGAGACACAGTCCAGATCTTCCAAGCCATCACCTCCAAATCCTTTCTGCTTCCAACCTCCCCTTGGATCTTACAGCCTCCACAGGTCAAAAGGGATCCAACCCACAAGCAAAACTCAGAGGAAGCAGGTGTTTGACATTCCACAGGGGAAACCAGCCACCATTCCGAGGTTCTCACCCTCCTTCCCTTTCCCAGCTGCTTCTCCCTGCCCAGTCCCAGCCCTTGGTGCCCAACCAGCTCTGCTAAACTCCAGCCTACGGAGCACAGCACCAGAGCTGGATCCCCATCCCACACATCGCTCCAGCTGAAGCTCAGCTTCCCCATTTGCCTCCTTCTCCAGTTTAAATTCATCCCCGGCGATTCCACCCAATCCCAAGGCCGGGTTTGTGTCCCTCATGGAATGCTACAGCCATCATTCAGGGGTCTTTCTGTTACTCCACCGTGGAAAGGGGGATGTGGGAGCTGCTGCTGGAGTCAGGTTCTCCCGAGGAAGGTTTCCATGAAAACCCGCTCTGCAAACCCAGCTCAGCCCATTCCCTCCGCCCTCAATTTACAAGACAACAGGTCCTGGTGATTTAAAACCATAAAATTCCCCTCTCCAGCCACTGTGCTCAGCTCCATCCTCTGCCAGAGCCACTCCTAGAGGAGCCAGCCAAAATCTGGGGAAAGACCTGGGAGGGGCTCCCCCTCCACGTGAGGAGGGATTTGAGGCTTCTCCTCTTGCCTTCACGCTGAGACAGGGGGAAGCTGCCAACACAACAAAGAAAACAAAGTTTCTCCACAACTTCCCCCTGAGAAATTCCAAGCTTTTAGCCAAAAAAAAATCTTGACTGCAAGTCGCCCTTACCTTGGTTCCAGCTCTGGACATTTTCCGTTCCAGCCAAGCTCCCGTGTGCCGGAGGAACGTCCGAAGCTGTTACAAACAGCCAGGAGCCGAGGTGCCCTTTTTATAATGGGCTTGTTTTAAACCAGACAGCCGCTTTGTCATGAGAATGGGATCCAAAAATTGAGTCAGTGATTCTGAGGCTATAGCTGATTTCCAGAAAAGCAAACAGGATTATGGAATAAAGAAAGGCTTCACCATCCTCCCTTTGTTCTCGTTTGCTGAGTCAGAACACCAAAACTCTGCCAAACGCACTCAAAACACGCAGGCCCTGCCCAGGCCAGCAGCAAAGGTGGGGGTAATTTGGCTGCTCCCTACTTTCCAGGTTTGTTAAAGAAGGAATCCTGGGTGGATCGAAGAGAACACCCCCATTTGTAAGCAGGGGACACAACATTTCTCTGGGAATGTTGTGTGTGGCCAAGGATGTGGTTGAGGATGAACAAGGCACCCACCACGGGCGGGCAAAGCTCAGCCCTGCTGGGAAACCTCTCAGGGGCAACATCTGGGCACCAAAGAGGCTCCAGGGTTTCCCAGGACCCCCTCAGCTGGATGCACCCCGCTCCTCACCGAGGGAAAGGAGGATGTGTGGCCACTCCCGGCCAAAGAAACGAGCGATTCCACACATCCCGCAGCGAAGAAGGATGCCCAGATTGCTGCCCAGTGTCACAAACCCAGCTCCAAACCCTCACCCGGGCTCGGAGCAAAGGCGGGTTCCCCTCGGGAAGGCCGAGGATCGCTGCCTTCCCCTCACCCTCCCCCCGGGGCAGCGCATTATGAAAAACCAGCTCTGCAGCGATTCAGAGCCGCAGCCCAAAGGCTTAGGGACACAAAGGGACACGAATTTGGCACCGCAGCGCCCGAAACACCCAGCCCCTCTCTGAAATGTGTCAGGACAAGCACTGTGCTAAACCGGGGGGCAGACGTGCCCAGCAGCTTCTCCTCTGCCCATTTTAGGTGTCCTCAAACACCCCCTGCTGCTGCTGCCGCTTGGATTTTTAACCAAAATGCTGGTTTAGGAAGATCAGGGTTCAAGCGCCAAGCCCGGTGTGGTCACTTTGCACATCCCTCCTTTAAAAAGGTGGTTGAACCGAATAAATTCACCTCACAGAAATGGAATAAATGAAATAAGCATCATAAACTCAGCTCACCTGCCTGCCCAGGAGCCAAGGGGGACCTGCAGAAGGATTCTGTGCACACACAGCACTGTGCCCTCCTCTCTCTTCCCAAGCTGCTGCTTCCACTCATCCCGTTTTCCCAGTTTATTTAGGGTGGATCTCCTCTAACAGGTCCCACCAGGGTAGTCAAGTTGGGATTTTTTATGAGAAATGTAGGAAGAGTGTTTGTATCAAACCCTTCAGCTCCGTGGCTGGCAAGAAATTGGGATTTTCCCCTCCCTGCCTGGCTCATATTTAATTAAGATTAAAGGGGTTGTGTCCCTCTAACAGCCCCTGCCCAGGTAACAACACCCTTTTCCCAGGACAGGAGCCAGGTTTATCCAAGAACTCTGGTTTATTGACATTTGTCAAAGCAATGCAACCACACACAAAAGTTCATCCCATCAAAATCCCAGGGAGTGCTATCTTCATCTTAAAAAACCCAAACTATTGGATTTCATTTATTTAAAAAAAAAAAGTCAGACACTTCTTTTTCACATTCCTAAAACCAGAGCAGCTGGTTTGTGCCAGGAAATGCAGCTCCCAACAGGAGAAGAACAGCACATTCCCAGGAGGGCAGCAGGGATCAGGAATCCTGAAGGAGCCAAACAGTCCAAGGCTGGGTGTCACATCCAGGATGGCCACGAAGAGGCTTCAGGGTGTCCCTGCCTCTTCCCAGAGCTCTGCAACAAAATAAAAGGAGCAAATTTGACTTCCCAATACTAGCGAAGCAAAAGGAATTCAAAGACTAAATGAAAAACACAGATTTTTTTTTTTTTAATGGTTTGAAACATGCCATGGCAGAAAGGCACAATTCCACCTCCTAAACCGCTTCTGTTTGGGAAGAGACACCACAAAGAATTATCCAAAGTGCCATTGTAGGAATTATCCAGAATCTCACCATTTTCTTTAGCAAAGGTGAGACACTAACACCAGTTTCTCTGAGAACATCTATTCCAATGTTATATCCCATGAGGTGCCTTTCCAGATGCCTCCAACAAATCCAGCTTCACAAGGCAGGTGCTGAGGGGACAGGTTTCCCCAGAGAAGGGGGGTTTTGACACCCAAATAACACCTTGTCCCAAACTCTTCCCTCAGGACAACCTTCACTGAACGGCTCCTACTTTTCCCACCTCTCTGCACACAAAAATGGGCCAATTCTTGGAGGTAGGGAAAAATGAAGAGGAAAAAAAAAAGACCTTTTGCTCACCTTGGGAATGTGGAGTTATCCTGCCTCCTGCTTGGAGCCCCCAGGGGGAGGGACCAGGCTGTCCAGCTGCTCCCTGTTCCCAGTCTGCACCAGCCACTCGTAGAATTTGTTTTCCACCAACATCTGGAACTGTTTTCTCTGCTCCCTGAAACCAAAAGGAAAATCTCATTTATTTAGGGTTTTATTTATATTCCACCTCACCTTCCCTGTCCAAACCTGTGGATGTAACAGGAGGAGCCAGGATTGGCTCCTGCACCTTCTGGAGCAGGGAAAGGGAATATGATGATAATGAATCCCAAAGGCTGAATTTGGGATAAAAACTTCCCCATCCCAGCAGCACAACCACCCTGCTCCACAAAAAAATGCCTGAAAAAAGGAGAAAACAAACATCAGTATCCAGTGTTCAAGCAAATAGGACTCAAAATCCTGTTCTGTCAGCACCTGGAAAAGAAAGGATGGGAAAACAGGGGAGAAGTGCAGCTATGAACACTCCTCAAATTACTCCTGCTGCTGGCAAGGAATTTTTGGGGTGGTTTGGAAGGTCAGCAGTAACAGGGGGGTCCACTCAAGCTCCAAGAGCATCTCAGCCCTCTGGGATCAGCNGGACAAGAGCTGGAGAAGGAAGCACCTGGATGAAGCTGATTTTACTCCACTTGGTGAGACCCCACCTGCAGAGCTGCCTCCAGCTCTGGGGTCCCCAAAATAACAGGGATGTGGAACTGTTGGAGCAGATCTGAGGAGGCCATGGAGCTGCTCCAAGGGCTGGAGCCCCTCTACTCTGGAGCCAGGCTGGGAGAGCTGGGGGTGTTCAGCTGGAGAAAGATTCAAGGAGACCTTAGAGCCCCTTCCAGAGCTTAAAGGGGCTCCAAGAAGGACTTAGGACAAGGAGAAACACTTCCCATTGACAGAGTGCAGGGTTAGATTGGATATTGGGAAGATATTCTTCCCTGTGAGGGTGGGGAGGCCCTGGCACAGGGTGCCCAGAGAAGCTGTGGCTGCCCCATCCCTGGAAGTGCCCAAGGCCAGGTTTGAGCCACCTTGGATAGTGGGAGGTGTCCCTGCCCATGGCAGGGGGTGGAATGAGATGGGGTTTGAGGTCCCTTCCAACCCAAACCATCCTGGGATTCCATCACTCAGAGCTACAACCATGAGTGTTGCTCTCCTGACTTCACCAACCAGGATCCTGGGATCACCAATTCCTAACACAGGACACAGCTCCCCCAACCCACCCCACCCCATCCCATCCCCAAAGCATTCTTTGGAAGGGCTCCAGCTGGCCCTGGGGTGTGGCACAGCACTCACTTGGTGAGCCCTGCCTCCTTCACCGTGCGCTGCCACAGCTGCACCTTCCTCTGGCGCCGCCTCAGCGCGTCCCGGTACGGCGGCGGGATCCCCCCCGGCGTCTCCGTGGTGTCCCCTTCCATCTCAAAGGGAATGACGAAGGGGTAGAAGTCCGAGGGGGGCAGGAGGCGGAAGGTGCCGCTGTCCCCGCTGTCCCCACCCAGCAGCACGGGGCTGTCCCAGCGGTTGGGCAGGGTGGCCAAGCCCACCTGGGCCATGTGGTCCTCCAGCATGGGGTAGTGGGTGTGGAAAGGGGCCAGGCTGACTGCCCGGTTCCCCGAGAGCAGGAGGGGCTGGGTGGGGGTGAGGGTGTGGAAAATGCAGCTGGTGGTGGAGGAGAGGGTCAAGCGATGGCAAACCACGATGACCTTGACGCTGTCACAGCCGTGCACGTGCACAGACGTCCCCACGGGGCCCAGGACAAAGGTGCTGTTCCGGCACTTCTCGATGGTCACGCACCTGCCAAAGGAGCACAGAGCCGTCAGGGACCTCTGGAGATCATCCAACCAACCACCCCTGCCAAGGCAGGGTCACCTGGAGCTGGCACAGGAAGCAGGTGGGCTTGGAATGTCTCCAGAGATGGGGATTCCACACCTTCCCTGGACGGCTGCTCCAGGGCTCTGCCACCACCGAGGGTTGAGGTGGAACTTCCTGCGGTTTAGTTTTTTGGTGATTGCTCCTCATCCTGTCACTGGGCACCGCTGGGAAGAGCGTGGCACCATCCCTGGAGGTATTTATAGGGACCAGTGGGATCCCCTCCCAGCTGAGGGTTTGTATGGACATCTCAGATACTTGTATGGATCAAGGAGATATTTATGGATTGGCGAGATCCACCCTGAGATAAAATATTTGTGCAGATATTTGAGATGCTCATGTGGATGGATGAGAGACTTGTATGGATCACTGGGATATTTATATGGATCGATATTTGCATGGATTGGTAAGACATTTTCATGGATCAAGACATTTGTATGGATCAATGAAACATTTGCATGGATCAACAGGATCCCTCTCAGCCTTCCCTCCCCCAGACCCACCAGTCCCAGTTCCCCCAGTCTCCTCCTTTGAGATGCTCCAGTCCCTCCATCACCTTTGTGGCCTCCACTGGACCCTCTCCTTGTCTTCCTCGTCCCGAGGATCCCACAGTTGGATGTGCCTCCCCAGGGCAGGCCCCTCTCCCTGATGTCCCCCAGGAGAAGCCAAACTCACCGGAGGGGGGACAGGAGGTAGATGAAGGACTCATTGCAGCGATGGATCCTCACGTGAGCTCCCACCAAGGTGTCGGAGCTCTTGGCCAGGGTCTGCTTGTACACCTGGCTCAGGATCACCATGGGAGCCACCTCGGCCACCACCCGGCCACTGCAGGCCACCTTGGCCCTCCTGGTTGTCCCTTCCACTGCAAGAGGTCACAAAACTTTAGTGCCCAGCGTTCTCTCAGGGAAACAACCTGCCCCAAACTTGAGTGATGGCATTTCTCACCACTCCCAACCCCTGCTGGGCAGGTCAGCAGCACATGGCACTCAAATTCCAGAAACTGGGAGACATTGGAACAGCAAAACCACTTTGGGATCATTTAGGAGCACCCCAAGCTCCAGCCAAGCCTGAGAGGCATCTCCACTCCCAGAATACTGTTCCCAACACAAGAGTTGGCAGGAAGATCCCCAGGCCAAGGTTTAAAACAGGGAAAGGCTCCCTGTGGAGCACAATCCTTGAGCTCTCCCCTGGCCCTCCTGGGATCCTGCAGCCAGGGAAACCCAACACCAATTCCCTTTCCAACAAGGAAACCCAGAGCAGTTCCCATTTTCCCACATATTTCTACTTCTCCACGTATTTTTCCACATATTCCTATATTTCCATTTTCCCACAGATTTCTATTTCCCACTCATTCCAATACTTCTGTATTTCCATTCTTCCACCCATTCCCACATGTATTTCCATTCTCCCCCATATTCCTCCATGTCCATTCTCCCATATATCCCTCTATTTCCATTTTTCCATACACATACTCCTCTATTCCCACATATTTTCCTACATAACCCTCTATGTCACTTCCCCCCATATTCCTCTATTGCCACATATTTCTACATTCCTCTATTTCCATTCTCCCCCATATTCCTGTATTCCCACATATTCCCCTATGTCTATTTTTCCACATATTTCTCTATTTCCACTCTCTTCCACATTCTTCCCTGTCCATTCTTCCCCCCAAATTCCTCCCTGTCCATTTCCCCCCCCCATATTCCTCCATGTCCATTCTCCCACATATTTCTCTATTTCCATTTTCCCCATATTCCTACATTGCCACATATTCCTCTATTCCATTTCTCCCCCATATTCCTATAGTCCCACATACCTCTATTCCTATTTCCCTCCATATTCCTCCAAGTCCATTTTTCCCACATATTCCTCTACTTCCACTCTCTCCCATATCCCCTCATTTCCATTTCCCCCCATATTCCCATATGGCCACAGATTCATCTATTCCTATTTTCCCCCATATTCCTCCAATTCCCCTCTCCCCCATATTCCCATATTGTCACATACCTCTATCCCTATTTTA
>WEKX01001783.1:101697-143434 GCA_013390025.1 Pitta sordida | reverse complement strand
TAGTAATTCACTTCCTTTTCAGGATCCTTGCCGCTATCCTGGCATACCTGTGGAGTGTAGGAGTGTGCTACAAGATTTCAAAACCAGAATGCCCCAGAGTATCCAAATATACCAGGCAAGTGGTTTCATTCTAACATTGTTTTGTGCTTTATAAGACTTGGCAAAAGTCACTGTTCAAGTATGACCCTTGGTGTGAAGCTCAGGTACAGGTTTCCCAAAGGATTGGAGGCAAAAGGTTTGTGGTTGATTTTAACTGTATCTCAATTGGAAAATCCTGCTTTGTAAAAATGGACTCATATGGATATACTGACCTCTTCTAAACAGTTCTACAAAGATAAATATGCTGAGCAAACTCCTTCGCCAGGCTGTTAAAACTTGATATTTTGCAGTGTGCAACCCAATTTGAAAGAAATTAGAAGAAAACAAAAAAGATTGAAAAGCCCAAGTGTATTATGTATATATTTACTGTAGCATCACTACAGTATTGTTGCCTCAAGATACATTTTTGTAAGATCTCAGGGAGCTCTTGGGTGTCTCACTGTAGATTTAGGAATCAAGATGGAGTTGGATGGCTGTTGGATGATTAAATGAACATGAGTATCCTGAGTCAGCAGTAGAGAGCAGCAAAGAACACGTTTTGTATTTTCTGAGCTCACCCTTATGTCTAGATTGGAAATGTCTGTAAAGACCTTTGATATTTTGGTACCTCCAATATAAAAGTAAAAATCTCCAGTTTTTGAAAACCTAAAGAAAAACGTAACTAAAATCTAGGTAATAATTTATTTATTTACTAGTTTATTTTTTATTTATGGTTGTTCCTAAGAATACATTTAAATACTTTTGATTTGTTCAAATTATTATCTTCATCTTCCTTTAGAGTTGATATTTAAAAAATAAAAAGACTCTACGAACTATTAAAGAGGCCAGGATCAAAGGAACTAGATCCTTATGACTTTTAACAATGTGTTCTTCAGCTGTAATAAAGGAATTAAACAACAGAATCAAAACAAATTTTTATTCAATCAATTTACACCGAGCAGAAAACTTTAGAAACTCATAACATCTTTTTTTTCCCGCTTTAAAATTTCTACCTAGCTTTTGCAAGGTCTCATCTTTTATTCTGTACTACTTCATTTGAGCAGTATTAAACTTTGAAAGTTGAGAGGTAAAGAAGAATGCGTATCTTGAAAGCTAAATACCTGGTCATTCTGTCGTGGGAAAGTTGAGATGATTTAGCTGAGACATGCATTTTGAGGAACTTTAACAGTCTAGTGAAAAGTGTTTGTTCTTGGCTTTGGGCTAAAAGCAGATGCTGTGCCAGGAGGTGGAAATGTGTAGCTGAAACACTTGAGTGCTGGAAGCTTTAGCAGGAAAAATGTTTTGAGTTGCAAGCAATTAGGTAATTCTAAATGTAGAAAAGGAAAATCTTAGGAGAAATCTTACACAGAAATTGGAAAAGTGATCTGGAAGTTGGCAGCAATTACGTGTCAGAATTAACTGGCAACACTGAATTAACTTTCAAGAAAAATTCAGCAAAATAAGATTAATAAGGCACTAAATTCATACACAGATGCAAGGAAAGAAAATTGGAAAGAAAATATTTAAACAACATTTTCTCACTGATTTATATGGATTAGTTGTAATATTTTAGTGAGGAAGACAAATCCTAGAAATCACTGCAAATAGCTCAGAACACACCACCAACATTGATAAAATGCAGAGCAGAATCTTGTGAGAATAATTGAGAAATTTATTAAAGCTTCCTGACATCATTCAGTGAGAGAGGAAAGTGTTCATCTGAAAAAGTGCTGGTTTTGTCACTTTGATGTAAATAACTAAGGGGATAAAAATCCAACAAGGCAAACCTGTGCAGTGTTCTTGAAAGTCTCCTTAAGAGAAGAAATGGTGAAATTGAAGAAATCCCCAGGAGCAGTAGTCAGATCCTGCAGCCACATCTGCTTTCAAAGTTGAACCAGAAGATGCTAATATAAACAGTTGTTCCTTGATCTGATTTTTTGTTACTGTAAGAATAATGTGACTATTCTTTTTTTTAACTGCCTGGGGTGGGGGGTGTGTATTTTTGACCACCCAGGACATAGAACCAAGTCAGTCTCCCCAGGATCCTGTAGGACGACCCATTATGCACCAGTCTGGGATTGCACACGCCACTGGTGAAGCACTTTACATTGATGACCTTCCTTCTGTGGATGGGGAGCTTTTCCTGGCTGTTGTCACCAGTTCCAGAGCTCATGCTAAGATTGTGTAAGTGTTCAAAGTGTATCTGAAGAAAGCGTTGTCATGAATTGCTGTCTGAGATTTTTAGAGCAGACCAATGAGTTACATGTGTACAGAACAGCAGGCCTGATACTCACACTGCCTTATATCCTGGAAGCAATGTTGTTGCACTGGTAGAAGGTTCTGTTTGGATTTAAGTGTCTCACCCCATTTTACTGTACTAGTAAGAATGAACTCTTTCTCATCCACGAGCCAGAAGTAGCCTAACCACCTCCACAAAGTGCTGAGCTGTGCAGTTCAACCAGACACTGAAACTGAGTTTTCCCAACATGGTTTTGAAACCTCAACTCTATTAAGAAATAAGAAAATTGTTCAAAATATAGGAGATAGTGTTGCAACATTGCAGTAATAAAGTGGCAAAGCTCATCTGAACCTTTAAATAGAGGAAGACGGAACAGGATTTTATTTTGTAAGGCAACATTTTTCACTCATGTTTTTAGGCAGCACCTATTGCAGGAATACATCTATTCTAGCAATTTGTTCAACATTCAGGCACCATGACATATGTTCAGGTGGTCTAATAAGGATTAATTGTCATGACATGAGAGGACTGGAGCTGCTGGCTACAGAGTCCTTTTCGTATTTCATGGCTTATTCTTAGGTTAGTGACAGTAGGCTGGGTTTAGATGTGCTCCTTCTGGTACCATCAAGGAGCTGACATCACTCCCATCTCTGTGAGTCAGTAGGATTTGTTCTGTCTCCTTTATCTTCTGATCTGGGTGTCCAGAGAGGATGCCTGTGCTTTTGTTGGGATCTGATGACCTGCTAAAGTAGGTGCTCTCAAAGCATGTAATTCTTGTAAACCTGCTCTTCTTTCTGACCCTGGTACACCCATACATTCCCATTCAGGCCCAATTTATACTGGTCTTACCATTTCTTTCATAACTCTCTAGATGAATCCTCAATTTGTAGATGCTTAGTTGTATCTTTCAACATCTGTGTAGGCTGTGAGGTTAGAAAGCTACAATTATAGCATCAAAATTGTACAGTGGCTTTTTTATTAATTCAATGCACTTCAGGCAGTCTAATGGGCCAATTATTTCCCTTTTGCATCTGAAGCATTTCCTAGAAATGAAGCAGTCTCATAGAATTTTAAATTGTCTTTTACCTGCACTTCTTCACATGCTAGAGACAGAAAGAAAAGATGTGTCTGAACCTATGAGCAGATCTTGGTAGTAGAAAAAATACACCTCTCTATTGTGTTTCCTTCCTCTGTGCAACATTCTGTAAAACTAAAGAATTATGCTTCTCTCTTCCCATATCCCAATCAGATCTATAGATACCTCAGAGGCTCTAAAAGGACCAGGTGTGTTTGATATTGTAACAGCTCATGATGTACCCGCTGCAAATGAGTTTTACTATTCCAATGAACCGGAGATTATATTTGCAAGAAACAAGGTATAACTACAATCTTTTTGCAACTGATTTGCTTTGTTTGAACTGTTTTTCTACAGCCTTTTATCCTACTGGTACCCCTTTCTGAATACTGTATTTTCTTGATTCTCCAGTTACAGTGGTATTCTTGATAGTTTGTAAACTTCATGGATGATCTAAAAATAAAAAAGTTTTAAGTCAATGAAAACTTGTAAAAATGAAACTTGAATAATAGTTACATAAAAGAAGAATATCAGCAGCACATATGGGAATTGTCTGAATCTACTGTTCTGTTATGTGATGTGTATTTTGCAGGTGATTTGTGTGGGTCAGATTGTCTGTGCTGTGGTTGCGGATTCAGATGTTCATGCCAAACAAGCAGCTGCAAAAGTGAAGATAGTGTATGAAATGTTGGAACCAGTAATTTTAACAATTGAGGTACTAATAATTTCTTTTCTTATTGTTTCATCTACTTAGTTAATAAAGCAGAAGTTCACACTCTTCAGTTGCTTTTTAAATATTTTTTTTTTAAAGAAACAAAGTGTAAAAGGATATCCAGTTAACCAGTCTGAGTATCTCCCCACAAATAAAATAAATGTTCAACCTTTTGTCTAATTTTGACCACTGGTGGCAGACTAGCAACAGTTTCCAAAATATTAAGGTTCCACAAGATTCACAATAATAAACATTAGAATAAAAAAACCAAACCCCAACCCAAAACAAACAAACAACTCTTTTAACGTCCCCAGTGAGGAAAAGGCAAAGAGCAGAAAGTTTGTTCATAATTTATTTGGTAGCTACCAGCTGGTGAGTCAGCATATGTATATTGGCTGAACAGTCAGCTCCTGATTATCTGTAGCATTTTTCTCTGTTTTCTAGCTTGCAAGCAAGACTGGACACCTAGGAATTCTTAGGGAAATATGAAGGGAAGGATGGGAGGGATGTAGAACATTTTAGAAATGTAATGTGGGAGTCAGGGAAAGTGGATTTATGCTGGATAAAAGAGATGAGTAAAAGGAAGGAACAAAAGACACATTTACAGGGAACCACTCCTGGTAGTCACTTCACAGCTTGTTACCATAAGGTGTGTGGGGTGTAATGGAACAGTGTTTCTGACAGAAAAAAATAGAAGTAGTCTCTTTTTAAAGACTGGCAAATTTTATTAATATTTCATTAGAATTGAAACTGATAAAGTCTTCTTAGAATAAAAGAAATCATACTTTATAGATAGATTACACTTTTATTCAGTCCTTGTGATTTCTTCCCTTCTTGATGTCATCACTCTTTAGATGATGTGGCTGCATTCTTATTCTGTGCTGCCTTAGTCACTAGCTAGATATATAACAGGGCAGAATAGGTTGAATAAATGAATGCATTTCCTTCACAAACATCGTCAGTTACACAAGATGCATCAGGAAAGAATTGCTGCTAGAACTGAATACACAAACTCATAAGCAATGACATTAAAGGGTTGAAATACAGTTGTTCATTAACTTTAGTAGCTGGTGGTTCAAATCTCTGGAGAGAATAGTGTTTGTCCTGAGATTGAAGTGCTGCAGCAAGCTGAGAACCTTTAAAATATGTACTTACAAAACCTTTTTTTGTTCTTCTCCATTGCAGGAAGCTATAAAGTACAACTCCTTCTTTGAGCCAAAAAGAAAATTAGAACAAGGAAATGTTGATCAGGCATTTGAAACTGTTGATAATATAATTGAAGGTAAACTGCAAAATACATTTGGTGAGAAGGTTTTGATTGTCAATATTTAGGTTTGTCTAGCTGCTCTCCAAGTCCCATTTCTACTTTTTGGCCATATCATCACTAGGCCTCAGAATGCCTACTTGGAGGACAGTGTGATTAAGCCGAGTGGTCTTGTTGTCCTGCTACTATGTTCAAGTTTTTTGCATCCTCTGTCCTTGAAAAAAGTCACAGAAGGAGTAATCTAGAGGAAGGGAGTCATCTAGTCCTGCTGAGAATGGGCTATTTAGGGCCATGTCCCATCAGGTTTTGAATCTCTCCAAAGGCAGAGATTACACAACCTCTATAGGCACCTGTTCCAGTGTTTCACCACTTGCATGCTGTTTTTCTTTTTTGTTATATGTATCTAGCTGGAATTTCTTGTGTTCATTGCCACTTAGCCTTCCACTGTGCATCTCCAAGAACAGTCTAGCTCGCTCTTGTCTACACCCTCCCATTAGGTAGTTGTAGACAGCAGTAAGATCTCTTCTTAATTCTTTTCTTTTTATGGATGTGTAAATCCAGTTCTCTTGGCCTCTCCTTATATATCCTGTGGTCCAGCCTCCTGGTCCTCTTGGTGGCCTTCTCTTTGACCTGGTCCAGTATGTCCATGCTTCATTTAACTTTTGTTGCTGTGACCACTTGTAGGCAATATTTTTCTGCCCCTAATCCAGTTGTGTTGATGCTACTGGAAAAAGACCAAGATGTATCAGAGGATTTGACACTGATTACCATAATTTACATGATGATGGGCTGTTAGCTCTTCTCTGGTTAATTTCTTTTGTCCTTTACTGTCAGTAACACTTGTGTTTTTCTCTTTCAATCAGGGGAGATGTGCATTGGCGGACAGAAACACTTTTACATGGAGACTCAGAGTGTGCTTGTTGTTCCAAAAGGAGAGGATAAAGAAATGGATGTGTATGTGTCAACACAGCATCCAGCAATTATTCAGGTAATACAGAACATTCTCAGAGAGAGTAGTTGGACTTGTGACAGCAAAGCGTTTTAATTTCAGTTTATAAATCTATGTAAACACTTTAGAAGCTATAGAAACATGAAATTGCACATCTGGATTGTCCAATAACTGCTTTGTAGTCTTGCTGTATTCTGATAAACACTGAGGACTACACTGTCAGGATAAGGCTCTTGTTTTCCTTTGAACAAGGTACATCATGTCCCACTATTGTAGGCGTGAAAAACTCCATGAAGTGCTGAGGCTCCTCCATCCCCATGAGCTTCCCATTGGGGTCAGGAGTAATCAGCTCCCTGCAGAGTCAGAACATACTGAGGGTTTGATCAATTCTAATAGCTGTAGGTGACATTGCTGCTCCACACAGCAGTCTCTTAATCAGAGATTGGTCTGGGTTTGAAGAAACCTTTAAGGATCATTTAATCCAACCACCCTGCCATGGACAGGGTTTTCTTTCACTGGATCAAGTTTCTCAAAGCCCCACCCAACCTGACCTTGAACACCGCCAGTAATGGGGTGTCCATGACTTCTCTGGGCAATCTGTTCCGGTGCCTCTTACCCTCATTGTAAAAAATGTCTTTCAACATAAGTCTGTCCTCTTTTGGTTTAAAACTGTGACCCCTTGTCCTGTCAATACAAGCTTTTCTCTGTTTCTTGTAAACCCCTGTTATATACTGAAAGGCCACAATAAGGTCTCTCTGGACTGTTCTCCTGGCTGAAAAATTCCAAGTCTCTTAGTTTTTCTTCATAGGAGAGGTGTTCTAGCCCTCTGATCATTTTCATGATAGTAAATGGTAAAGTAAAACTGATGTAGCATGTGGTCTACATAGCAATAGCTGTAGTGCATGGAACTACTGGGAGTTCAGACTAACACAAGCATTATGAGTTCAAAGCCCAGTTCAGCTCCTGTTGCCACTTACATTTTTATTATATTGCCAATAGCCAAGTAGCATGAAGAGCTTTGTGAGTATGAGAAAATTACTTAAAGCAAGAACATTGCTGACACTAGCGAGACCTTAGTTTATTCAAATAATTTTAAATAAAAATAAGGCTTATCTTTGTAATAAAAATTATAAAAACTGTATACTAATCAATTTTTATTGTCCCTGAAGCTTCTTACTGTTTATATAATGAAATCCAAGGGAATTATTCTTCACTTCTGTCCATAGCCCTTTCACAGTCTTCATGGTAATAATTTTAAATGTGAGCACTGCTGAGTGCCATTATTCTTCCTTTGATTTCTAATGTAGGGTAAAAAAAATTATATTCATCTTATTGAAAAAATAGAAACATCTATGGAACCCTTTTCTAGAAAAGGTTCCTATTTCAGAACCTGACTTTTAGGCTTACTTTGAGTTGCCATAAAATATTAAATCTGGTTTTACAGGAGATAGTAGCTACAAGTTTAGGTGTTCCAGCCAACAGGATCATGTGCCATGTGAAACGAGTTGGTGGAGCTTTTGGTGGGAAACTTCTGAAAACTGGCTTACTGGCATCAGTTGCTGCAGTGGCAGCAAACAAGTAAGTGTAGTGCATGTGTATTCAGATGTTAAGAGAAAATAGGATGAACAAGTTTTGCATTTTGGCTGAAATGCTTTCTCCTTTCCAAAAGTTGCTAATCAAAAAGTCATACAATCCTGACTTCACGTTTTGTTAGACTGTGCAGTGTATTTCTTGGGGGTTGTTTTTAGACTACTTAGTTTAAGCAGCTCTAGCCTCAACTAAATTAATGGACTTGAAGAACTTGGTACTAGTATAAGCTAGAAATATTCAAAAGGACCAGTCCTTAATTACTGGGAGTTTGTGCATACATTAAAACATAATATTAACCATCCAGATGTGAACTTCGCTAAGGTAGCAGGATGCAGAAGGAAGAGTTCATGAACGGAACTGCTTTTAAGAACACGTACTTCTAGCTCAGTCCTCAATGTCTTTCACTCAAAATTGTCATAAATCTATGAGGCATTAAGTTTTTTTATGACTCTACTTGAATTATTCTAAGAACATCACATAACACATAAAGCTCCATCCCCCACCTTCCACATCTGGCAGGACAATATTGGCAATTAGCTAGTAACCCCTTACATAAGTATAACTGATTTGTTGCAGAATGCGCATCAGGCTACATCCTGTCAGCCAAAATGATCTTGTAATCTGAGTGTTTAGCTCAATATATATTACTCCTATTGTCATTGATATAAAAACTGCTTTTGATTACTTTTGGCCATGTTGACTGTGTTTTCAATTAACGAGGTCAGGCTAAAAATAGTATCTCTTTTATGGTTTAAGCTACCTTTTTTATTATTAGAACCTTATTTTACACCTTATGTCCATTTTTTCTTAAGTTACTCTTTTAGATGATACATGGTATTTCTAGATGAATTTTCACTCTTTTGTTGTTATTAATGTTTTGGGTTTATTCCAAGACTCTATTTCAGTACGATTCTGAATACCTAAGAGGTGGCTAACACTTAGCACTGAAATAATTTCTTCAGTTGAGGTTTGCACTGACTTATCTTGTTGGCTTTTAAGAGATGAAATGAAAATTCTGAGATGATTGTAAAAATGACAAATATGAACTCTGCACACAGCTTTAAGCATATTATTGAAGTTCAGTTTAATCTAAATACATGTCTATATGCATGGCTAGATCTGGATATATGATGGATAGCCATAGCCTTCTTATTAATAAAATCCCTTATTTTAACTGAAGTTTGACTTTTCTTTTTTTGGATTTAGAGCCAGCAGAGCAGTCCGTCTTGTTCTGAGCCGAGAGGATGACATGTTAATCGTTGGTGGTCGACATCCTTTTCTTGCTAAATATAAAGTGAGTGCCACAAGAAGTCAGTGAAAAGATACCCACCTGTATTCTGTGAATAAGTATTTCATTGTTACTGGTTATTATGTTCTATTAATGAAAATGGGTATAACCAAATCAATTTTAAACCAGAACTGCTAGCCAGAAAACCAAGAGATAAAGCTGTTGTATGTCCCTTTCTCTGCTTTTGCCTCTGTCTCTTTGGGGTTTTGTTTTGGGTTATTTTCTAGTTGCTTCATGTCCTTTTCCTTATATAGCTCTTTCTGTCTTTCTTTCTGGGAGCAAGATGCTAACCAAGCTTAGACTTCTTCTGCAGTGGTTTATTTTAAACTGTCCATATGGTTAGATTCACATAAAGCAGCAGCTAAATTTTCCACAGAAATTGTGTCATGCAGGAAAACTTGTCCTATGGAGGAAATGAATCTATTCTCTGCTCATATTCTGTAATCAGTCATAACTATTCATTAGAATGAATGCTGCCTTCTTTTCCATCTCTACTTGTCATGGAAGTTACACATGCCAGGCATCATAACACAATTTGTCCTCAAGTTTCTGCTGAATCAATAATCTGAAAGATAGATTCTCTGTCAAAGTGCCTCTTGTTAATAGCACTGCAGTTCAAGCTGTGTGCCTCCAAAGAGAGACCCCAAACAATGAAATTCCTGGGCAATTCTACCCTTACAGTTCAAGTTCCCCACACTTCATGTGACAGTTCAGACCAAGAGTCTTATTAAGGGTCTGGGGTCTTCACGTTCTTTATTGGGTTCTTATATTGTCTTTAGCTGGGCCATTTCTTATCTCTAAGGTTACAGCCTCTGTTACAGATTGTAGCTTCCTTGTATTTCAGCTTGAGACCAGTTTTATCTAAGTAAAAATTCAACATGTCTGGGTAAAAATTCACAGCTTGCAGCCTAAGGCTTCAGCAAACTTAGCTGCTAATGCTAAGCAAGTTATGCTGAACAAGTTCTGTATAAATCCTATAAAAAATTGTGTGACATACTACATAGGTAAAGTAAGAGAGGCTTCATAAAATGCTTCCCTAAAGTTGAAAAAGAGCTGTAGCTCATGTTGAGGACTCAGGAGCTGTTAGTGACATCTGGTGAAAAGAGGGATGTGAGATAAAGATAACATTTCTTCTTTAATAAAAAGAAATGTCCTGCTCCATCTGCCAGACACTATTCTTACAATTAGAGTGGGATTTATCTTTATCTACAGTGAACATTCCTAGGTGACACACTTAGCAGCTATCTCAGGCAATATGGAGGAAGCCACTGGGCATCCTTGTTTCTTCCTTTCCAAATGGGCTGATGTTACTTATTATGTGCTATACCTTTACAGATCACAGATGGCAGGTGGGAAAGCCAATATCTTAGGAACAGTCTTTCTTTCTCTCTTGCCCTTCTATAGTTTCAGTGAATGCTGCCCAGAAATCAGAAGTGCACTATGATTCTAACTGTATGGGTTATGTTCCTTTCCAAAATATACAAACACTTAAGAAAGAAATACCAAAATCTAAATAGGTTACTGTTGATCCTTCTAGGTTGGCTTCATGAATGATGGTTGGATCACAGCTGTGGACACCAAATATTACATTAATGGAGGATGCACTCCCGATGAATCCGTCCTGGTAAGGATTTTACAATGACAAATCTTACAATGTGGAGGAATTATAAAGGCCAAATTCCCTTGCACAACAATTACGAATCATACAGACTTTTGATGTAGGGTCTGTGCCCTGGAGCACTCCAGCAGTGTGTCGGCCCTGAACTGCTCGCCTTGCAGCAAAGAACAGGAGGCTCCTGGCTCCCATAGGGACTCCGCTCTGGGAAAACAACCACTTCCCTTCGCTTGTTGCCTGTGTGTGCCAGCGCCAGGATGAGCCTGCCCCACTCACCTTGTGTCCCGGCAGGAGGACCTGCCCACCCCGCTTCCCCGGCTTGTGTCCCACCGGGAGCCTCCTGTCCCCTTGTGCTGCGCCAAGTTGGGTGGGGCCAACACACCGCTCCAGGACTGAGGCTCATTTGCATATTCATTACTGTCTATCTTTGTATGTCAGTCTGCACATGCACAGTCATGGATACACTATGAAGCATAGGGCCATCTTCGCCGGGGGAAGAAATGCAGCAAAGTGAACCTGTGACATAATAACCATGAAGTATTGAGGGTTTACTGTACTGTTTTAATAATTACTCCAAGAGCCTAATTTGAGGCCTCTAATATGAGATTTTCCTCTTCATGTGGTTTTGTGTTTGTCATATAAAATCTCTAAAAGAAAACGTTAAGAACCAGAAGACACTGTAGACTGCAGTACGTATTATTTCTGGTAGAACTAAACCTTAAATGTGGATTTCCATAGGATGTGATAATTCAGAAGGCTTTCATCAGTTCCTTTTATAGCTACTATGGCTTTAAATCTAATCTACCTATGTTTAGTTTTGTGTGCCTTTTGATATTGAAGTGCAAGCAAAATGGATCATAAGATGATGTATCTGTTACATCTTTACTAGTAGCACTCAGCAACTAGTTCTGTGAGTATCAAAAAAAGAACTGAAACCTAATCTGCTGCATGAGAAATATATGAATGAAGTCTGTATGTATGCATGAGTATTCTTACTACCAGTGATTGCCAGAAATCCAATTTTAAAGCTGATTGCCTCAAGTTAAGGTCTTTGTATGAGATGAGGATGATTTGAATGTGAATTTGAAAAAAGCACTCTTCTGACATTAAACTAGACCTGTTTCTCCTCTACCTCAGGTAGCAGAAGTATCATTACTAAAAATGGACAATGCATACAACATTCCAAACTTGAGATGCTGTGCTTATGTCTGCAAAACAAACTTGCCATCAAACACAGCGTTCCGAGGGTTTGGCTTTCCCCAGTCAGGACTGGTGACAGAAACTTGGATAACAGGAGTTGCAGATAAAACTGGTTTATCACCAGAAAAGGTGACAAAATGAAGTCTTCATGTCTCCTGAAATCGAGTCTATGTTAAAGTTAAAACCCTTTAAATTAGCTCAATTGTTTGAACAAGTCTTTTCTAAGTCAAACATAATTTATGCTAAGATTCTTATTTTTTTAAATCACTGTCTGGTTGTTGAGTGAATAGCATGCTCTTAAAAACTGAACTAAACTGGCAATTTTTAAAAAAACATACAATGATGTTCTTGTCATCTACTACAGTCGGGTCTCCTATGTCGCGCACTCGCGGTCTTACTTCGGACCCAGGCAGCCCGACTTCCATGTTGAATGGCGACTGCGCCACCACCGCTGTCCATACCCCCCTGCGGCCATTGCTGCCACCACCGCCCCCTCCGCCACCCGTGCTGCCACCACCACCGCCAGGGCCAGGGCTGCCACCATGGCAGGTCACACATGTGCAGTTGCGAAATGGGTCTCTTACATTGCTAAAAAATCATGCCGCTAAAATCTGAAGCCGCAATATGGGGGGCGCGAAGTGCAAGAGGGCCGACTGTAGTTCTCCCAGATGATCAGTTTGCCTTTTACAGGATTGTGTGATACCTGTTAATTTCATTTTTTCAGATTAGGGAAATAAATATGTATAAGAAGAATGAGCAGACACACTTCAAACAAAAGCTTGATCCACAGAACTTAATACGGTGTTGGAATGAATGTATGGAGAAATCTGCATACTACAGTAGGAAAACAGCTATCAATGAATTTAACAAACAAAATTACTGGAAGAAAAGAGGGCTTGCCATTGTACCAATGAAGTTTCCGTTTGGACTAGGTGCACATTTCCTTTCTCAGGTGAATTTCTTTGAAGAACAAGTGAGCTAAGCTTTTTATCCATAGAAGATAAAAACTTGTTACTTCATCTTAGGATACAGAACAAGTGTGTTATCTTTCAACTTCTGGAAAATTATCCTCCTCCTAATGGTTGTCCACTGAAGAGGCTGGCGCGTAGCTCTTTTCAAGCTGAGGTCAAAGTTGTTTGGTTACCAGGACCGAGGCAACTTGGACCTTGCCTGCTTAAAGGGTAGTCCCATCTGTTGTGATGCAGGGTTGGAATAGATGAGTTGGACAGTTTTAGGAAATGTTTTTGAAGACTGATGACAAAATGTTCATTGAATAAGTTATTCACTCTAGAAATAGCTCTGAGCATACTCTTTCTGACTACAACGATACTGTGGGATGCTGTTTTTAGAGACTTAACCCTTTGATGCCATTGAAGACTAAGTTTAAAGAGGAAAAAAGGACAGTAGTATTTTTGGTCTTTGGGGTTTTTTTTAATATAAGGCTCCAGTGCTTCTGAAGCAGACAGCATTCTATCAGTTGAAAATTAATTGACTGACTTATGTGATACCAAACTGCCTGTCTCTGTTCAAGGCTAAGGTCACAGGGTCTTTGTAGTCTACCGTGCTACTTCCAGCTGAGTCCAGGAGGAAAATCTCATTCAGAATCTTATTGCTGTGTCTAATGCTGACAGCCTGCCCAACTTGTGCAGTTGAAAAACCTGTGTCCAAGGCTCTCAAATGTCAGTGAAAGAGAAAATGGAACTTGCAGCAATTTGCACACACGTCCACTAGTGAGGGAGGTCCTCCAGCTTCTTTTGAAATGATTGAGATACTGTTGCCAGGTGTGGGATTATTTCAGGTTCTAGCAACAGAAAAAGCCAATCTCTAAGGATTTGTATCTTTGAGTTTTTTAAGTTCATTATAGTGGAAGAGCAGCAACTAGTGTTCCAAGTTTTGCCTTTTAGTCAAAAGCATTAAACAGATCAACTTATATACACTTTAAAAACTTGGTCTTTTTTTTAATTCATCACCATACAGAACACATTTCTCACTAATCTGGTGTTGATTTTGGTTTTCTTTTTTAGGCTGCTGCACTGGTTCATATTTATACTGATGGGTCTGTGCTTCTGACACATGGGGGAATTGAAATGGGACAGGGTATTAATACAAAAATGATCCAGGTAACAAATGATCCAAATGATCCAATGATTCTTTTATCTGTTATGCAAGTAAACAATGTAAAGATTTTCCATTTGGATAGTTAGTGTACCAGTAGGACAGTTTCTTTATCACCACTGCTTCTTTGCATTGGCAGAGCTGGAAAGTGAAGATGCCTTTGTTAAGAGTCACAGAGACAGCAAAGAAAAAAACCCCTCAAACTATTTCTTTTTTATTCTCCTAATAGCATGTGAAGAGGCTTATTGGAAATAAGATTTTGGGGTCTGATCCCATGAAACCCATGGTAAAGATAGCAGTCAGTATTCAGATTCATACATAGTCAAGACAATAATATGTTTTAGTGGATCATCAAGAAACAGATCTGTAAAGATATTTATCAAATCAATGAAAGCTTGGAATCTGGGTTTGCATAATTTGCCCTAAGTCATACAGGGTATAAGCAGCAAAATCAGGAACAAATGTTAGACTTCAGAGTCTCAACTGAGACTTTGAGTGCAAACATTTCCCTATATTGTATGCCCAATGCTAAAATGTTGCCCTTCTTTTCTGCTTCTTGTACTTACAAATTGGAAAGAAGAATTTCAGCTGGAGATCAGAGGAAAACTTGCTAAAACTTAATCTTTCCTGGTATTGCTGACTTCTAGCAAGTAGTGGGAAATTGTTGAAATGGTTACATTACTTAAAAAACAGAGATTAATAAGTATTTCTTTCTGAAACAGATTGCTAGTCGGGAATTGAACATCCCCATGTCATGTATTCACTTCTGTGAAACCAGCACAACAACTATTCCCAATGCATGTCCCTCAGTGGGATCTGCAGGGACAGATGTCAATGGCATGGCTGTGAAGGTAAAGAGTATTATTTTGTTTTAAAAAACACCCTGTCCCTCAAGGTATTTAATGCTTGCCAACCTTTAGGTACTAGTGATCCCAAAGAAATAAGATTGGGATTACCAAATACTGCCAGAGATGGCCAAAAAGAAACATGACAGTTTCTCAGTAATGGTGGCAATCAGTTTTCAGAATATGATCTGAGCATTCCTAAAAAAGCTTATACTTAAAAAAATCCTTGTTTCATCTGAAAAACTTAACTAAGTTATACATACCAATCTTGTTCCCTGTTCCTGTTTGAAATCTACTGGTTTATGCAGATTCTATGCCCTTGTAACTTAATCCCTTGCAAGTTTTTTGTCAGTGCAGTTAAAATGACACCTCCTACCATGCTTTTTCAAACTAATAGGAGAGTAAAGCACATGCTAATTAAGTAGTAGCTAGAACATATCTTGATTAGTACCAGAGGTATTTGTGTTAATTTTGTGTTATATTCTCCTGACTTCCCAACAGGATGCTTGTCAAACTCTTCTGAAACGCCTGCAGCCTATCATCAACAAGAACCCAAAAGGGACCTGGAATGATTGGGTAAGACATATCAATCCTACTGAACATGTTTGAATCCTTGCAGGAACTGTGATACAGTAATCCTGAGCTTTTCGCGGCTCAAATTTCATGGCACCAAATCTTCATGATTTTTTTCCTGCAAAGACATCTTTGTCTTCCCTCGTGGGGTTTGTCTTCGATCGTGGGGTTTTTCCGTGTGACAAGAACATGGGACAGCCGCACATGCGCAGTGAGTGCCTTTGCTGCACCAGGGCATGGGGAAGCAATGCCTCTCGTNTGCGCAGTGAGTGCCTTTGCTGCACCAGTGCCTCTCGTTTGCTCGAGGACCACTCAGAGTTCCCTCTCTTAGGAGTGTTGAAAGGGTTAAATGGTGGGGAAGCTTTATAACACAATGTAAAGGGTTTATTACAGCTGCTGTCCCTGAGGCAGTGGGGGGATGGGACCCTGCACTGCGGCACAGCCCTGGTGCGGCCCCAGAAAGGCACTGCTGCCTGGCACAGGCTTACTTATATATTCATGAGCTCATTTACAAATTTGTGAGCGGTCTGCCTTTGCAGCAATTTCTGCACATGGGCACAGCCTCGCTTTTTGCTGAAAAATGAACAGCAAAGTATTAAAACCGTGGAGAGGTGAACCACGGATAAGCAGGGACCTTCTTATATCAGAGAGGTAATTCTACATCTTGCCAAGTCAGTAAAACCAACAAAAAACCTTACAAAAACTTCTTGACTTGTACACTGAATAAATCTAAAATGACAATCACTGAAAGGGAATAAATTTGGGACCTCATGGTGTCACTTTCACCACTGGCAGAACTTCACAAAGAGTATTTCTCTTGAAAAGTGTAATTTTTCTGCAAATAGGTCATGCAGATCTTTTATGACAGTGTAATGATTTGATCTTGGCTGGACTCCAGGTACCCAACAAGCCGCTCTATCATTTCTCAGCAAGACAGGGAAGAAAATAAACTGGAAAAAACCCCACAAGTCAGTGGGCTGAGATAAAGGCAGTTTACTAATGAAAAAGCAAAAGGTTGCAAGTGCATATGGTTGCATGACCCACTATAATCAGTGACTTATGAATCAGATCTGTTCAGCTGACAAAGAGAGACCCATTTCTATTGAACTTGAGCAGAAAAATTGAGCAGGGCCCTTTCTGAGTATGACATTACCGGTAATAAAGATCCTGCAAGAACACCACTGTTGATAAGTGTATTCCTTATTGTATTGCCAAAAGAATTCAGATTGCTGATCCAGAGAAAGTTTAGTTCTACAGTATTAGGCACCATGTGCAGTTAAAAATGCTTAGCTCGGCTAACCTTTCTTTCTTTATAATTTCTAGTTTGAGTTTTAAGTAAACATGTGAGTATATACGTATATGTAAATAAAGTAAGTATATGTATGCTGCATTCCTTCCTGACTCCTTCCTTGATTTACCATAAGCACTACTATATTTTACAGATTAAAGAAGCTTTTGAACAGAGTGTGAGTCTTTCAGCTACTGGCTATTTTAGGTAATATTAAAAATGTTGGTCTTTAAAAATGTTATTTAGAACATTACTGATTTCTGAACATAACAAATGCTGTAATAGACGATCCTGCCCAATAGTTCTTTCTAATGGCTTATCTTGTGTTATATTTATTTATTTGCTATATGAGAGGTTGGAAGCATAAAGTTTAGATGCTAATGTATGACTAGACCTATATGGACTTTCTAGAAAGTATTAAAAGAATAATTTGTGCCACCTTTGTTCCATGATTTGGCCATTAGCAAACTAGAAGGCATCAAGAAAGTGACTGTAACAGTAGGCATGCAAACGGCTGTGTAGTTTATTTACTGGATGCTGTATTTCTATAAGCTATAAATAATGTACTACAGATTATTTACAATTTTATCAAAAACGTGATTACAAGGAGTTGCATGACAGAAAGAACAGTGGCAGCATTAAAATATTTATCCAGGACACACCTGTAACTAGCAACCAGGTGTACTTACCAGAAAACAATATACCCATTTAATTCTAGATTTTAGCCCTGAGGTTATTTCTCTTTAGAGGAAGGAGAGTTTAAAATGTCTGGTTGAGTTTACCAGAAAGCTTAAGGTAATTTTTTAGCACCAATTGAAAGCTAGGGGGACTTAGTGCTCATATAAGAAGCAAGGTTGCTAACTGACCCTAGTTTTTGGAATCATTGTTCAGACATCTTCATTTCTGGAGCCTCAGAAAACTCCCACCATATATACTCTTAGATATGGATTTATTCACAAGACCATGCTATTGGAGGACACAATAATCTTAAACACAGTTCCCACTGCTCTCTCTCAGAACAGTCTCGTGATTATTTCTCTTTGAATTCTTTTACTGTGTTTATAAAGAACCAGAAAGAAAAGAATCCTGTTCTGTAACTCAGGTGGGATTCAAAGCAAAGCTTTTCCCTTAGGCTGCTGTGCCCCATATCTTCTGTTCTCAAGCAGTATTTCCTATTTATCAATAACGTTTCAGGTCTTTGGGCAGTCTGGAGTAAGTTGAAAGGCACTTGGCAAACCCAGACATATTTAAAATGCTGAGAAATGCCCAAATAAAATGTTTTTGGTGTGTGCAGCCTTAGAGAATATTAATACAATATCACTAAAGTAATGAACAACAGTCACGCTTTGCTGTTGATATTTAATGATATCCAAGAACATCTACAGATCCCTGAGCCTCAGATTCTGTATTGATCTAGTTCTTATCTGGTTACATTCTCTGCACCCAAGAATCTCAAAGGCAGCTGAGGAAGATGGGTTATGAGAAGTTCAATGTGTTATGAAAAGTTGAATATGTGGATTTTGTGCATCCTTTTTTCAGTGCATGGTTCTATAATTGCTTTATGCGGTATAATTTTAAATATGCTCAAGAAAGGCATTTTAGTCATATATGGTCAGAAAATACACCTTAGTCACATGGCCCGCATGATTGGGAGATACTGCATTTCAGTGTCCTCTTGTGGCCTTGAATTTACCCTGACTACTTTAATCTCCTTAGTTAGTCCCACTCCCTTCTAAGTAATTACACTTTTATTTCATTATTCCCATTTTAACCCTCTCACTCATTCTGTAGACTGTTTCTGTAATTAACTCTTTTATTTATCTCTGGTAGTCTATTCTTTTATAAGTCCTCACAAGTTATCCTCCCTTTTTCTAAATTTCCTTATGTGCTATTACATCAGCTACCATTACCTTTAATTTTACTCTTTATTTTATTTCTGTGATTTTATTAGTATATTTGTAGAATTATGCTGGTTCTAGACTCTCCTGAACTGAAATAACTTGCTTGTCTGCTAAATTTTATACAAATACTAGATGCATCAAACCTGAACTACTAGTGCTCTGAAGGATTTCACGGAACTCCAGAGTTCTAAACTGTTATTTAAGATTTCTCTGAAGATTTTAGAATAAGATTCCAAAAGTAGCTTCAAACTTTTATGTGCTCATCGGCTTTGTTGTAATGCAAACTGTCATCAGTTTTCTTCTTGTGGATTTTGTTTCATCCATCAGAGGTTACAATGAATACATGGATTGGGAAAAAGGGGAAGGACACCCATTCACGTATTTTCTTTATGGAGCTGCTTGTTCAGAGGTTGAAATTAACTGTCTAACAGGAGATCACAAGGTAATAACTGAGTGTCATGGAAGTTTTGTAAATAATGTGAATGAGACTTACTCCAACAACCAGTCACGTTTTGCATTAATAAGTCACCTGTCTTCACGTGATGGTAAATAAATCAACAGTGTAAATGCAAATTACAGCTGGAGCAGAATGAAAGCTATGCAGTGTTAACCAGCTTCTGGCACACCTGTATTAATGTCATATGTGTTCATCTTTTGGGTTATGGATGACATCTGACATACTCTTTGCTCATTCTCTCCCTGTTCACCGGCCAACAACCAGCGCAATATTCCATTTCCAGGCTTTTGACCATCTGGATAGCTAAATGTCATAGGCTGCTGATCATATGCCCTCTGTCTGTACTTTTATATGGGGATTTCCTTGTGGAGTAGGAAAAATGTGGCAGTGCTGTCTCTGACTAAACTTCTGTTAAAGTTGAGAAAAGCCCATTTTTCTTGTAATGGGAAATTGTAAATTATTTTGAAATCTTGTACATGGAGGGGCCTCTAACTTAGTATATGTTATTTCACTGAATACCAGCTCTAAACCCCATCATCTTCTAATGCCTCCACTCCAAACATCTCTCTCAGTAATATAAATTTGAATTTTATTAACAGAATCTCAGAACAGACATTGTTATGGACATTGGATGCAGTATAAATCCAGCTGTGGATATAGGACAGGTATGTGCCAAGAGTTTTCTGCTGTCATATTTCTAGTACACTGATATCCTTACCTGAAGTGAAGAATACCTCATTAATTCAGAAAACATTAATGGCTTAGTAAATTTAAATCACAGATCATATTAGAAAGTCTTTTGCTTATAGACTTGCCCCATTTGAGTGAGTGTCACAGCTTTGTAGATGTCAGTGAAGCTTGAATTTTACCCATGATGTCAATATTAGGTACTTCCAGTATGTATATGTGCCTATTACCTACAGGACTTAAATCCTGCTTATGATCTACAGTCTCTAAGTTGTTTGACCTGCCTTCCCCACTTCATAGCAGGGAAACACCTTTATTCACTGCATGTTGGTCCACAGATCTCATCACTTCATCATGAAAGCATTTGTCTTCTCAAGTATGAGAGAGAAGCGTGAAAGCTTTTCTCATCACAGTTGCCCAAAATGTTGGCGAATTTCATTAGATAAAGAGAAAACAGCTTTCTAACAGCTAGTGATACAAATCAGTTATTGACAAAGTCATTCTCAGTTGACCAAACATGAGTACTAAATCCTATTTCTTTTCTTATTTAAAGATCGAAGGTGCTTTTGTTCAAGGCATTGGTCTGTACACAATGGAAGAGTTAAAGTACTCTCCAGAAGGAGTCCTCTGTACTCGGGGTCCAGATCAATATAAGATCCCTGCTGTTTGTGATATTCCAGAACACTTTAGTGTTTCCCTGTTGCCATCTTCCCAAAATCCTTATGCTATCTATGCATCCAAGGTAAGCAAACCATCACATTTTTAAATCCCAGAAGAAACAGAGAAATTACTCTGATGTAAAACATATATGTTTTATATATGCAGCATGTTTGGGGAAAAGACTTGGTTCTCTAATTTTAACAAGAAGATATGTAAGATTTTATTACAATATCCAGTTCAGATTAAAATGATCAATACCACAGCACTAAGAGGATTATAGAGTAAGGGTGGATTTGACCTAACTTTGAAGTAAGAAGCAAATGTGAATCTTCTGTCAGAACTGGTGAGAGGGCATCAAGCCCACTGAGATCAGTGGTACTTGTCTGCAGGGAATTACCATGAGTTCAAGCTTTGTTTCTTCTTTTTAGCTGTACCTGAATTTGGATGGTTTTAATTTTATCTGCTAGTTATTCTAAATTTAAGTTTAACAATGAGCAAAAAAAAAACCTATTAAGCAATAGCTGATACTTAAAATCAACCTTTTTAGCACACTGGAAGCACTTACCATCAGAAAACTTCTGTATGATCTAAACTTTCTTCCTCTAAATCTAAAATAAACTTCCTTACTGAAGGATGAAATACTACTTGAGTGACAGATTTTAAACTCTTTAGTTGATTTGGATATGGCATGTGCTCCTGCCATTTGCTCAAAGCCTACACCTATTTGAGTTTGAGGGTTTTTTCTTTTTCAGGGAATAGGTGAGGCAGGACTTTTCTTGGGATGCTCCGTGTTCTTCGCTTTGAGAGATGCATTAACTAGTGTGAGGAGTGAAAGAGGACTGAAAAAGACCCTTGCACTGAACAGCCCTCTGACTGCTGAACAAATACGGGCGAGCTGCGCTGATGCCTTCCCTGAGATGGTAATAAAAGGGTGAGGGTAGAGTTTATTTAACTGTTGCTGGGTACAGTGTACACAAGTGCACCCTTGAGTGGTGGGGTGCCTATTGATGTCTCCAGTTGGTCATACTTCGGATACAGTTCCTTATAATTGAATTGTCTGGTAACAGGTCTCACACGTTATTTCAACAAATGCCAATCAAACATAGTATTGGAATTTCCCTGATTTTGTGTATTTTTTTTTCATTTGGAATTTACATAGTTTTTACAGATCCTTCTTTCCCTGAAGCCTCCTTCTGTCAAATCCCACAGAGAATTAAATACCCCTTCCTATTAACATGCAGTGGATCAGCCTCCAGGCATCTTCAGTCTCCTTCCAGGTGCTTTGCCCCAGTGACTTGCACTCTGGCACTGTCACTTCATTCTGATGCTCTGTCACATTCTGATGCTCTTTGGAAGAAAAATAATTAATTCCAAGCTAATGAGAAATACAGAAGAACAAAAGTGAGACAATAAACTTCTCACAATACTATTCCTTTATTTTCTGCAACTGTTCACTGTAGTCATTTTCCCATTGCAACTGGAGTTCCTTTTGTGTGTCATTTTTGATTTAGTGAGGCAAGGTCCTTGTCAGCCTATAAATTCATGCTGTGCCCCAAACCTCTGCTCTGAGGCTCTGCTGTGGAAACCCTTGAACTCTTTTTCATAGATTACTCCCACGGTATTTCTGTGATTGTGGTGAGGCACCATTGCCCCTGAATCAATAGGTTCGTGAGCTTACCTTCACTACAGGAACTTGCAGGATGTGAGGTCCACCAGCCAGGCACCACACTGCTCCATCCCTGTTCAGCCCTGCCCTTCCTTCCAGCCACCCTCTAGATGTCTGCTGTATAATACCCTGCTGAGTGACTTGGAGGCACCTGATTAAGGCAATATTGGGAGTTTTCTAGTCAAATAAAGTCACTCTTGTCATTTCTTGCTTGTCTCTTAGATGACAAACAATGAAGCTGCTTCCTCTGTTCCTCGGAGCACATCTATGTGAATGACAAACCATAGTGCACAAGACCAGAATGGAAAACTGATTCACTTCTCCAAGACACACTAATCAACACACAGATAAATATATTTTCTCATTTTCTTATTTTCAGAATACCAAAAATATTCACATCTTCTATCCTTATCTTCACTTTTCCTCCAATATATTCATTACAGTATTTCACTTAAATGACTGCATTTGATTGCTAGAAATACATCTTCTGCATTTGAAGCGTATATATTCAACAAGAAAGATCTTCTGAATAGCACAGCTCAAATGCTGTAGGACAGTAAAATTAGGTTGAATTATATCCGTAGTTATGCTAGATAACTTACTGCAACTTTTTACATGTAGCAACTTTATATGATAAATGATGTAATGGCTTCAAGTGATTTGCTCTTTTATATCTGACTCTTGGATTGGAGTGTGACTGCAGAGATCTGTCAAAGAATCAGAACCTTGTTTATTGGATTCAGTTCCTCTTTGATCAGAATTGGTGTTCTGACCTGTAGTAAAGCTGCTCTAGATTTTTTTGGCACAGACATCTTTGTGTTAAAAACATGCAAGAAGCAAAAGTTATGATTCTCTTTTGCTATGCCACGGAAGTTGACCTATGAATACAGGACATGAATTTTATTCCAAAAGTTGGCAAAGGCACTTTGCCAAGGTAATTTCCATTAAACATTTTCTTTTTCTCATGGGGCAAGCCAAAAGCCTTTGAATCAGAGAATCACAGAATACTATGAGTTGGAAGGGACCCACAAGGATCATCTAGTCCAACTCACCATCTAACACCCGTACAGAGACCGAACGCACACTCCAGAGTAGTAAACATAAACCTAGATCCCTCACAGTCTAACAGGCCACTCTGAGCCAGGAGAGACCCACAGGACCATCCAGCTCAATACCCCCCCAGCTAGACCATGTCACTAAGCTCCTCATCCAGTCTTTTCTTAAACACTTCCAGGGACGGCGACTCCACCATCTCCCTGGGCAGTCCATTTCATGAGCAATCACTTTCTCTGTGAAAAACCTCTAATTTAAATTTAAACCTCTGAACTTAATGGGAAAACTTAGATGGAGTCCATCGTGATTTGAATGGGAGAATGGATGAGCCTGTCTCTGGAAAGGATTCTAACTGGTGCTTAATCCTGTGTTTAGGACTATATTAAGCCATGAAACTACAGTTAAGAGTTTTCTCCCACTCTTGGCCACTCCTTAAATAAAGAAGATAGAAAAAAAAGATATTCTGATAAAATCAGTCATCTAATGCTGCTAGTGTGCAGAGGCAGCTGGAGGAAACAGGAAAATATAAAGCAACACTGTATTAAATGGTAACAAAAATTCTGGTGTTTGAAGTATATGTATATTTGTAACCTATGGTGAGACCAAGAAATAACTTCAAAGTTATGAAAGCTCCAGTCACAATATTAAGTTTTCAGCATCAGCATCCACAATACTGAACTCACTGACAACTTCAGCATTTCCTCTTCTTCAAGAGCAAAGAGAAGATTTCAGTTCTGAATGTGCACATGCACAGATACACAAACCTCCATGGTATTTGCACTTGGGGCTTTGATCTGGGATGCATCCCAGCAAAGCGAAAACAGTTTTTCAGTGAATCTGCAGAAATTACCCAAAGTAGCAGCTGAAAAATTGTAGCAGGTTCTTTGTTAATAAATTATAAATGGGAAAACAAGTAGTTTAGATGTCCAATGTGTGGTTTCAGTGAATCTCTGTATCACTCCTTGCCAAGCATGGGGATTGCTCTTGCAGTTACTCGTAGGTCACGTTGCTCCAGCGCTGTGATGGCTGCCATTTGTAATGGAAGTAAATGGTTTTATTTTGTTTGACATCAGCCTGCAGGCTCTTATTATTTCACTGCCTCTCAGTTTTCCACAATTTTCTCTTCTTACCTTCAGTCCCTTTTATGAGTTGATACTGTATCTGTGACAGAAATCAGGTCAGTAGTTTAGAACAGCTTTTGTGTTGGCTATTAAGATATGAAATCTTTATTGTCTCAATTTGTCTCTCTGTAACCACTATGACTATGCGGAATCCAATTGCTTAAACGTAAATGTCTAGACCATTTTAGATGTCATAAGACAGCAGAGACATAGGAGAGCACAGGACTGGAAGATATGATAGAGCAACTGGAGGTCCAGCAATTAATAGAAAATAATCTGAAGTAGCACTGGAAATGTAATTTAGGCAGCTGAAGCTTTACTGTTTTTTACTTCTTTTTCTTTACTTTCTTTGTATTACTTTGTCTTTTATTTATTGTTAGAAAGTCAATAAATCAAATTAAATACAAATGCTGCTGCCACAATTAGTTTTTCTGATTTGAAACATATTACTTTCATTGCATGGGTTTTGTCAGTGACCACTCACAACCCCACATGTTGATAATTGCCAAAAAATATCTGTAAATTCTGGGGTGTGCTGAAGCAGGGAGCCTATAGGTCTGCTGAACTAGGGGTAAGCTACATTGTCTGCTGTTATCCCATGTACCTATGCATCAGCACAGGTGCTGGTTAGTTCCAGACAAGTCAAGTCTTGTAAAAATCTTTGCTCAACCCTTGCAGGCAATGACATCTCCTCATCTGCAGTGCTGAGGTGTTTCCACTCCAAGGATTTGTCATGCTCTAGACCCACACTTTGTTTTCTGCAGAGAAAATCTTGTCTGATTGCCAGTATTTCTCAGTCATTATTAACAAAGATTCCTCCCTGTCTCTTTACAAGTGGCACTGTTGCCTAGTTGTCTTACATGTAGCAAATATGGGTTGTTGTGTTTTTAGCATCTAAAACATACTAAGCTGTCTGCTGGCTTTTAAGTGTTTAAAAAACTGCATGGAATATAATCATATCAGCAGTTAAACATCCTGCCAAATGACACTGTGACTACATGGAATATTAGGAAAGAAATTTCCTATACAGGGAGATAGATAAGCAGAAATGTTAAGGCTCCAAAGGCAACGACATATTGAACAGCAATTGACACATCAATGTGCACTGTAACTGCACAGTTACACCCAAACTGGAGGTGGTTGAGAAGACTTTCTACTCATTTTCTTCATGAGAGAAGTGTTTCTATAACTATCCACCTTCAGCAATTTCATTCTGTGTGATGTAAGCTCAAACACCTAACATAAATACTAGATTCTGGTTTGGAGGGCTGGTAGCTCCTAAATTAGATATTGTACTGCCAAAATCAAGTACTTGGTCTGGTTCTTTGTGTTCTTAAGCCTTGAACTTGCATTGTTGTACCTACAAGACATGGAATACTACAGTGGTCTTGCAGTTGGCAGGACCCATTAGGGCTTTTGCCTACAAGGACTTAGTGACTGACATCCTTCAGTGCTTTTGTTGTCACAGCTTTCAGACATATGTCAGGGACTAAAATACAAAAGCAGTAGCATATCTTTGCTGAGAACCAGTTTCTTGCCTTCTAATGGGGAGTGTTAGAAGATCAGAAGATCACATTGTCCTGCAAGCCTGTATTGACTCTAAATGAAATACAGACACCTTAGCTGTTAAATGTGAAAATGGTAAAGGCATGTACGTGCATAATGGAGACTTTTGAAAGACATATACATATAATTCCCCGTTAAAAAAAAAAAAAAAGGTCAAAGGTCAACTGTAATAAGTCTTTTAAAGATTAAGGACCTTGTTTCCTGGACATGAATATAGTGAAATGAATGAGAATCTAGAATCTCAAATCAGGATTTGGGATTTCTCTCTCTAGGACCACAGCATATCTTGAATATGGTCATCTTAAAATGGCACCCACAGCACTCAGGGCATAGAGCTGGAATAGCACAGAGATAACCAGAAGAAAATTTTAAATGTATGTATAGTAATAATGTTGATTTTGTTAAAACTTGGTCACTCTGAAGAAAAAAAAATATAGATGGTTCAGGTCAAGGTAAAAGAGAACCCCGGTTCCACAGCTTTGCTTATGACAGCCCACAGAAGTGGCTAATGTTGGTTGTCCTTGGTTCTTGCATCAGGCCTGCCTGTGTATTCTAAATTCATTAGTTACTGGATAATATAAAATAAACAGGCCTGGCACTTGTAGCTCAAACCCAGAAGTCCACCCTCACAGTTACCTCTTATGTTATAGGGGTAGAATTAGAGGGGCTCAAATTCTTCCCAGGTTATTCCAAGTCACCAGAGAAGAGTTGGAGTGGGGAGGAGATGGAGCATTAGCATCTGAACGTGTGTTAATTGCTGAGAAATGGCATTCATTGCACTGGCTCCTTCCTACCTGTTTATTTTCAATAAACTCTGCAGGACAGAGCAAACTCAGTCGACCTTTAGGAGAATATTGTATTTCATTAATTTCTCTTGAGGCATAAAGATTTATTTTTCAGACTTTAATGCTACAGGATGGCTTGCCCTCAACAATCAGATGAGCTGGTCTTTTTTGTGAATGGCAGGAAGGTAAGTTTTTAAGTGCTTTTTCTTTTTTGAACAGTTTGGCTTTAATATTTACTGTTCATATTCAGTCAAGTGTATTTCTGGAGCAACAGTTCATACATAGATAATTGTCTCTTGTCTCTAATTTTCCTGATAGTATCCTGCTTTCTCCAACAGAAATGTGACTTTGTATCACCTCTCATAATAGAGATTTTTAGAATTAAGATTAGTTATCTGTTTACTAAAGTCTTTTATTAATATAGTCCTAAAGTTGATGTAGTTTGAGTAAGAACATCTCTAGTAAAAGTGTATGCTGTGTACATGACTACTGAATTACTGAAACTACTGACATGTAGTTTCAGTAATTCACCAAAAGAAAAGAAGCTCCAGCATCACCTTTTCAGTATCCCTTCAGGTATGCTGAGCTTTCACAGGAGAAGATGAGTGTGTTGAGATCGCTACAAAGTGGTGTTCCCCAGGGTGTCCAGATCTATCAGGTGACATGTATTTGTTGAGGCTGCCACAGACCCTCTTTTTTTGCCCTTCTAAGTTTTCATAGTTAAGCCTCTACTACTAATTGTAACGTGAAGCTGCTGAAACATTTGACACTGTGGGAAATATTCTATATTTTTGTAGATTTCCTGATATTTCAGGGTACAGATGCGCTCCTTGCCTTCAAGGTGGTGTGCAAATCAGGCTGTCCTGACACTGCTGAAACAGGTACACAGCTTTCAGCAATGGAAGAGCTCAGCAGAATTTAATTAAACTATCCAGTGGACCTGAGAACAAATAAATGAAATAGCCTGCAGTAGCATCTCTGTGATTGTTCAAGCCTGAAAGATTTCTTTGCAAAGCTACAGTAAAAAATTGAGAGGTGGTTGGCATGTGAAAAAGTTTGTTCAGTAAAAGATTTCAGTTTAAAAAAATTTCAAATTTTATCAAGAATTTTCACCCATTTTTGTTTTGTTGCAAAATTTAAAACCTTTTTAAAAAATTGTTTACTCAGTAAAAGCCCAACCAAAACAGAAATGTTGGAAGATTTTTGTGGTCTCCAATGATAGTCTCACATTAATGTGAACTATCAGCAATTCAACAACAGAGAGCACCAAAGATGTATTTTAATTAAGTATGTCTGAAATGCTTTCAATTACATCTGTCTTTGAAGTAATAGAGCAATTGATGATGAGAATTTAAATAGCAAATAATTGATTAAACCATTTTTTAGTCCAGTCAACACTGTCCAGATTATTAATTTACTTGTCTCTTTAGGAAGGGTGGCAAGAAGGAATTACAATGATTCCTGAATGCGTGCCTGGTTTAAGATATGTTGTCTCTGAAGTAAACAGTATGAACTGTGATTGTTTGAAACAAGGGTGATGGGGAAGTCTGTAAAAGTGTGGCTTACACAAGATGCTATCAAAGCAGCCTGGACCCAGAAGAAGATAGGCTAGCTGTAATATCCAAAAGACTTTAGCTCTTCTTTATCTCCTGTGGTTCCACCGTGTGAACGAGTGATTTTTGTCCCTTTTACTTATCTTTTTCTTGATTTTTTTTTTTTTCATCCCTCTTTATTTAGTGCAATCTTTCCACAGAAGAGACTGCCATTTACTGGAGACATGATAACACAGGATATTTCTCAGACATCTGCCAGGGCCACCTTGGTGCCAATATAGCACGAATTCTAAAAATGGAATTAGTCCTTTATAATGTGTCCCACAAATACTGTCATGAAATCTAGATAGTTCCACATGGATTTTTGATCACAAAATACCCTCAGAAAGTTTTTAAGTAAAGGCTCGTGTAATTACTGCTCTGCCATGAGAATAACACATCCCTGCTGCAGGAATTCACCCATGACAGTGTCCACAAGATCCCTTGGCTGACCCATTGTGCACCAGAATGGCATTAAGCACACCACTGGTGAGGCAATTTACATCGACGACGTTTGTCTCACTGACTGTCGTCACCAGTATTAAAGCCCATGCAACGATTATATAAGTCAGAAAAAACTACAAACCTGTACATATGTTAATCAGCATTTTCTAATCTTACTATTTGATTTGGCCGTATTACAAGGTACGTATTACAAATTAGGTAAGAATTTCTTTGCTGTGTGCTTCAAATAGTGTCAAATACAGAAAGAAGAGTCCATCCACATTGATGCATTCACACATTGTATTATAAAAAATAAGGAAAAAATATATTCTTATACTTTGTATGTACTGGAACTAGCATTGAAAGAGCTATTCTGTGCCATGCAGATACAGATGTTCATGCCTTCCATTTATTTGTTTTTCCTCAATATGCTAATCAACACTTTTCCCCTTCTTTATGCAGAGATCTGTGGTGAGACTACTAAGTGAATTATCTTTCTGTCCTGAAGTTCACTGAATTATGTATACTAGAGTTATTTGTACCACATACTGTACTCATTTATGTGTGTATTCTTCTTTCCAGATCAATTGATGCATCAGAAGCCCTTCAGGTGCCAGGAGTTGTTGACATAGTGACAGCAAGAGATGTTCTAGGGGAAAATGGCAAAGATGAGCAAGCATATGCAGAAGACAAGGTATTTATTGCTTCTGGATGAGTCACTGGACCTTTTGATTCAGTCATTTACAAAATAAGAAAATCAGTTTGCAAGTATCATCTTATTGCAATGAAATGAACCAGGCAAACTGGGCTGTACAGGACTGCCATTACCCAGTAAGAGAGAAAGGAAAAACTCCCTTAAATAACTTGAGGTTTAACTGAATAAGCCATGGCTCCTTAAGGGCTGATAAATGAGTGATTGTCATGGATTCTGAGAAAGTATGAAATAGCAATGGTATCTGAGATTTTAAAAGATGAGACAAATAAAATAAGAATTGCCTAATTGAAACCAATATGAAATTAATTGCTAGATTATACACTGGAATACAGAAACAGGAGATAGGACTTTTCGTTGAACATCAACAGAGCAAAGAAATTTATAGGATCCATGCAGCCAGTGTGCCTGTACAGAATGTCTCAGGCTTCAGGCTCTATCCATCACAAGTGATGCTGTAGCATGATATTTGCAGTAGGGCAGGAATATTCCTCGTGTGTTACTCTTACCTCTCTACTGTACAGGAATTTAACCACTCCCGTGTTTTTCCCGTGGGTAATACACTGGTGTGTTGCAGGTGGTTTGTGTTGGTCAGATAATCTGTGCTGTGGTTGCAGTCCCTGACTCAGGCAAAGTGTGGGGCTGAAAGGGTGAAGACAGTCTACGAAGATCTGGACCCAATTCTGACCATTGAGGCGATAGTCCTTGTCTGGCAGAGCTCTTAAGTCACCTCACTATTTTCTGCCTTGTGAGGAGCTCTGAAAGGCTTTGGATTTTTCTGGTTTTGGTATGAGATATGACTTTATTGGTTCTGAAGAAGAAGGGCAAAAAGTTCATAAATGGCCTCCAAAATTTTGATTCTAGAAACAAAAAAAAATTCTTACTAGGGGAGTATTCATCCAGTGTAGTGGAGAGTGGTCTTTGTAGATCTAGGCAGAAAGTTTTAAGTAAGCAATTCCATGTCTCCAGGAGCCAAATTCCCAGCAGTAGCAGAACAGTATAAAACTAAATTTGAGAACTTTTGTTTGCAGAAGTTCTGGTATCACACATCCTACATCCATGTTCTGAAAATTTTCAGGCCTGGCAGGTTTTCAGTAGCAATCTGATTCTAAAATGTTTTCAACAGTTCTGAATGTCATTAACAGACATTTAGTAGCACAGTATTTCTAATTTGGAGGAAGAAGAGCATTATAAGGACCATGAACAAAAAGAAAAAGAAAAGAGGTAACTCCTTAACAGTGGAACAACTATCCTGCTTCTAATACTTAGCTACAACCATCTGCCCATCTGAAAAAGGATCATATGGATGATAAAAATCATCTGACTTTCTGAATTATAATTAACATTTGCTTTATTTTTTGCTGCAGGATGCAATAAAATGTACATTACTGAGGAAAGGAAAATAGAAAAAGGAGATACTGTGGAAGGATTCAAGTCTGCTGATGAAATCATAGAAGGTAGTTTAAAGCTTGGGTGCATCAGGCCAGGGAGGAGAGTTAATCTAGTTCAGAATCTATTTCCAGCTGGTGGATGAATTTAAATTTCTAATCTCTTCACTGGGAATCGGGATGAAATGGTCATGTTTTAAATTAAGCTTACCTAGCACCTGCTAGCTCATGTTGCCTCAGAATGCAGCTCACTAAAATAAAGTGGCTTGATCCTAGGACAAACATTACAGCTAAAGAAGGTTAACTTACCTTGTCCCATTTTAAATTGACTGTTTGATTTAGAGTTAATCCCAGAAACTTCCCCATGAAAAGGGATAAAAGTAAATTGGTTTGGAATACCACTCCTAGAGACGCCAAGTTCACTGTCTTCAAATAATGAATATAATCAGAATGTACCTGTGCATAAGTATCAGACCTATATTTAAGAAATACCAGTGAGGGATATTTTACCAAGATATCCTTCTCTTAACACTGGCTTGGCCAATTTTAACATTTCCCCTAAATCTGGTGTTTCTAACACCTGAATGCAGCTCTGAAATTTATTAGTGAACACCTTATATATGCTTAGACAACTTGTGTCCTGCTCATGTGCTTTTCTGATCATCTTCTCATGACATGTATTATCATAACTACCATCACTGGTATCATTCCCTAAATTTCTGCAACTGACTTTTTCTCTTCACTGAAGACATTATAACGACATTATAATCGTGTTACAGCAAAAGATATGTAAACTCCTAAAGAAGAAAAAGCATGATACTAAATTGACCCTGACTGAATAATTTTCTCTTAATAAGCCTAACAAGCCTATAAATGAGTGTAAACCTAAGACACGAAGAAATAAAAAATAAATGAAACTATTTTTCTTCTGTGACAAACTATTTTTCTCTGCCCTGTATATATATGTATATATATACATATATACATATAAACTTTCTTGCAGTTTATTTAAAATCCAGTTTCTATTTTCCTGTAAATATATGTGTAACAGGTGAATTGCACATGGGAGGACGGGAATATTTTTACACGGAAACAAGTAGCATGCTTGTTATTTTGAGAGTGGAGGATGAAGAAATGGACATGTATATGTCAACTCAGCATGCAACAGACGTACAGGTAAAATAAAGCATTAATGATACTTGTTTCTTACCTTTCTAAACAGTCTTAGATCTGAACTACATGATCAGGAGCTGCTTCTCTTGAAACTCCCTAATGGTGTTACAAATACAGATTATGTAACTGATCTGAATCTTTTTATGAAAATGAATGTCCTGGCTACTAATGATGAAGCTGCATGGAACAGTATTGTGCTATTTGTATTGTACAAGGTAATAAAGACACAAATGTGGAGTATTACTATGGGATCTTGGATAGATCATAATCTAAAAAAATCTTATTGAGAAAAGACTGGTTATGTTTTATCTATATTGGGCAAATCCTCCTAAAATTAGTGAGAATCCTGGATAATCAATTTTTGTAGCAATGAGTGTCTTCTTTGGAAAGTGCATTTCAGACAAGTTGCCTTGCTCATAGGAGTTGTTATATTGATGATAACGGAGTCAGAATCACATGTAAATAGTGATAAATTAATATGGAAATAATAATAACATCTGAATCATATGAAATTATGTGGAAAAAAGTTAACAAGTCCTATTTACAAAGAATATTAAGGTCTATATATTTAATATTAGCTTCTGCAGTTTACCACTGGCATGCATTTTTCAAGCTTTCCCTGGCAGCTCAACAAGTTAAACCACTATTTACATCTCCTCCCTGTCAGAGGAGGTATTTTCAAAATGCAATGTCAGTATTTTAGTTACATTGTCTAGTGTGCTGTAAACAATCACTCTGTTCCATTTAGCTTGCTCTTTCAGTGAATGCTTTATCTCCAACTGCAGATGAGACATGCAGTTCTATATAGGGATTATCATATCTGGCATCAGATAATCAAACTAGTTTACAGAGCTGTTTTTCACATTTCCACTGCTCTTTAAAGACTATATTGTGCTTTCATTACCATCTTTACTTCTTTGAAATTCTTTTGTTTGTTTGTTCCTATAGCAACCCTATTTTTCTGCCCAGGAGTCTGACAGCTTTTAATATACAGTTAGTCACAGAAAATAGGGATTTTTTAATGTACTTTGGCAGGCAAAATTCTGGATGTTCACTTTTGCAGGAATTTGTGGCCTCAGCTTTAAACCTCCAGTCCAATAAAATTATGTACCGTGTGAAACATGTTGGTGGAGCATTTGGTGGGAAACTTACTAAACCTTCCCTCTTTGCTGTAATTGCAGCGGTGGCAGCCAACAAGTAAGATGATTTAACTAAATCAAAGGAGTGATTTAACTAAAATAAATTAAAAATTACAAGACTGAATTAAGAAGAAACTTCAATCCTGAGCCCCACTTGGGGGGTTATCCTGATGGCATCATGTATTTTCTCTCTTTAGCAGTAGATCTTGGGTAGAAGCTTGAAAATTCTCTGGGTTTTTGGCAGTGGTATTCACTTACTATCTGAAAGCTAAAACAAAAGGATGGAGGCAGTTTCCCTCTGGAAAATGTCATGTGCATGCTTCAATGGAACCTGCATCTCCCTGTTGAGAAGCTGAAGGGAAAACCACTGAAAAGTTCAATTCCTCTACTTTGTTTCTGTTGGGGGGGAATTGCTGAATCAGCCTAAACTCAGGCACGGGAGCTAAATAAGAAACTATGGAATGGACTGGTTTATTGCCACCTACTACTGGGAGTTGGGCCATGTACATGTAATGTCATTTGCAATCTGCACCAATAGGCTGTAATAAAAGTAATAACAGGACAGGGCATCCAGTCCATTTTGACCTGGAAAGAATTCTGGATATGTTAATTGCTGGTGCACAGCACCCTTTCCAAACTGATTAGTGATGAAAGTGGTGTCACTCACTCGTAGTTTGTAAATGAGAAAGTAGTGGTAAACTTGGACTGAAAACAATATTTGTCATTTCTTTGCAGAGTCAAAGGAAATTCTTCTAAAAGCCTTTCTTATTCCGCTATTTATCCTATTACAGGCTCATCCTCATATATTTTGCCCTTCACCTAAAAGATTATGTTCACTTTGCACATTCAAGGACTGCCAAATCTTGTCAAATTAAATTCCTTCTTAGCAGTTCAATTCTATGTTCACCTTGCACTAGTGACATCACTACTGACATAGTCCAGATGTCTACTCAGCAGTTGTTCCTTCCTACTTGTGGCTGGTCTGTCATTCTCTCATCGAATCCCACCTACCATTTATTTATGTCTGAGATACTTATCTCTGAAAGAAATTTTAATAGCTATCTGCAAATCTTTTTAAGCAAATATTAGATTGAGCACACTGTGTGTGTCATAGTGCCTGTGCAAATATCTGGAATTCCTACGGATTTGACTCAATTCTCTTTGGCAGTTTTGCAAAAGCAAATCAGAGGTAACTGTTCTAGTCACCGTGAGATTAGCCAAGGATAAGGAAGAGGAGAACTTGAGCCAATAAAAATATTTGTCTAAGTCATATGAGGACAGCCTGGGCCTACCTGGGCCTATGTTGATTAATAGAAGGAAAAGTGCCAGTTCATGTGTGATCTTACGAAGTAAATCTGACTGTATATCTGTTTCTATCTTGTAAAATGACTGAATGAAATGTAAAAGTTAACCTTTTTTTCTTCATTCAGATCGAAGGGGCCTTTATTCAGGGGGTTGGTCTTCATACATTAGAAGAAATCTACTTTTCCCCAAAAGGAGAGCAGCTCACACTTAGCCCAGATACATATAAGATCGCTGCTGTCTGTGACATTCCTGAGCAGTCCCGTGTCTGTTTACTGCCAAATTCCTGCAACTCAGTTGCTATCAATTCTTCCAAGGTAAATATGCCAACCTAACCGTTTGCAATCGCAGCAGGTGATTCTGCTGCAAACCCATGACTGTAGTGTATGGTAAGCTTTGGAATCATTTGGGGGGCAGGGGGGGTGGGGAGAGGCACTTAGAAACACTAATCAGAATTGAAACTTTCAACTGTTGTGCTGTAAATCAACACTGAAAAAGTCCATCTTTTACTGCCTAAATAGGAGTAAGGATGGCAAAAGGAAATGAAGTAATCCCTCACTAGTTTGTGGTTCACCATTCACAGCTTCAATACATCACGGGGTTTTTTCCCCCAGCCTTACCATATTTAACCTGTTTACTGCTACTTCACAGATTTTGCTTATTGCAGCATCTTTTGGAATGGACCCCTCATGATATTCGAGGAATTACTGTATTATTATAATTTTTAAAGGCAGAGAAGCAATGAAATGAGATTAAGTGACTTTCTAGAATCTCACAGGAAACCTCTGATAGGTATGAGAATAAAGCCCAGTTCTTCAATTTTAGCCATGGCAGAGCACCATTCTTTCTGTTTTAAGGGTACCTCACCCTCTGAGGAGGCACTCAGTATTAGGACTGAGTACTGCTCATAGACTCAAAAGAAAAGCAAAAAAAAAGGGCAGAAACTAAAACCGCAGAGCTGTTCATTCACTTACCCCACATGGGATGTGGGAGAGAATCAGAAGGGTTAAAGTGAGAAAATTCATGGGTTGAGATAAAGACAGCTTAAAAAGTAAAGGAAAAGTTGTGCATGCAAGCAAAGTAAGACAAGGAATGGAATTCATTCACTATTTCCATCGTCAGACAAGTGTTTAGCCATCCCCGGGAAACAGGGCCCCATCACCTGTACTGGTGACTTGGTAAGACAAACACCATAACTTTGTGTCCCCCCCCCCTTCCTTTTTCCTCCCCCAGCTCTGTGTGCTGAACAAGAGGCCATGTGGTATGGAATGTGACTTTGGTCACTTTGGGCCAGCTGTCCTGGCTGTGTCCCCTCCCCGTTTCATGTGCCACTCAGCCTCCCCACTGGTGGGGTGGGGTGAGAGGCAGAAAAGGCCTTGAGTCTGTGTGAGCCCTGCTCAGCAGTAACTAAACATCCCATGTTATCAGCACTGTTTTCAGCACAAATCCAGAACACAGCCTCATACTGGCTACTGTGAAGAAAGTTAAATATCTCAGCCAAAACCAGCACACAAAGGTGTAGAAATTTCCAGAAGAAAGTATCAAACAACCAGGTGCTTCTTTCAGCCACTTACTGATCGAAAGCATTCCTGCAAGAAAAAACTCCAATACCTAAATGTAAACACAACCATATACATATATCACACCATCTTTGCAGAATCACAGAATACGTATGCCAAATTGGAGGGGACCCACAAGGATCATGAAGTCCAACTCTTAGCTCTGCACAGGAGCATTCCCAAAAGTCCCACCATGTGTCTGAATGTATTGTCCAAATGTTTCTTGAACTCTGTCATACTTGGTGCTGTGACCACTTCTCTGGTGAGCCTGTTCCAGGATCCAGTCACCCTCTGGATGAAGAACCTCCTTCTAATATCCAACCTAAGCTTCCCTGACACAACTTCAGGCCATTTCATCAGGTCCTGTCACTGGTCACCACAGAGAAGAGGTAAGTTCCTGCCCCTCCTCTTCCCCTTACAAGGAAGTTGTAACTGCAATGAGGTCTCCTTTCAGTCTCCTCCTCTCCAGCTGAACAGACCAAGTGCCCTCAGCCACTTCTCATACAGCTTCCCCTCAAGGCCCTTCACCATCTCCACTGTCTTCCTTTCCACTCTCTAATGGCCTATATTGTGATGCCCAAAACTGCCACAATATGGAAGGTGAGGCCGCCCCAAGACAGAGCAGAGCAGGACAATCCCCTGCCTCGACCAGCTGTCGATGCTTTGCCTGATGTCCCCCAGGACGTGGTTGGCTCTCCTGGCTGCCAGGGCACTGCTGACTCACATTCAACTTGCCATTGACCAGGACCCTCCAGTCCCTTTTCATAGCACTGCTTTCCAGCATCTCATTCCCCAGTCTGTACGTACATCCAGGTTTGCCCCATCCCAGGTACAGAATCCAATACTTCTCCTTGTTGAACTTCATAGGGTTGGTGATTGCCCAGTGCTCTAATTTGTCAAGGTCTCTCTCCAGGGCCTCTCTGCCTTTGAGGGAGTCAATACCTCCTCCCAGTTTTGTGTCATCTGCCAACTTGCTTAGTGTCCCTTCCACTCCTATGTCCAAGTCATTTATGAAGATGTTGAAGAGCACAGGGCCTAAGATGGAGCCCTGTGGAACCCCACTACTGGAATTTGAAGTTTTGTAAGAGCAAACACTTCAGGGAGCTGACAGTAAGAACTGCAATATCTTTGTGTTTCTTTCCTTAAAATATGATTTTAATAATTCTGATTTATCTTCCTGACTTTTCATTTAATTGTGATTTAGACAAATGTTCTCATTTTAGAATGAGTATCAAAGTAACTATTACCTTGGGTTTAGAACAAATGGACAAATATTTGCAAATATTAAGGTGAAAATCCTTCCTCTGAATGTGATTTCCTTTGGGGTATTTTTGAACATAAATATTTTGGGGATTTCATTGGGCAGTTAACTGCAAAAATGTTTCCTGTATAAAAGCAAACTTGTAAGGCACTGTTCTGCTATTTTGTGACACTGGGACCTCTAACCAACAATGTTTCAAGGAAGAAATACGTAGTAACAAAAATGGTATGAGATGAAATGTGGCTCCTGCTGACAGTGACCCCACTTTCCCCTCCCGAAGGACAGTGGTGTGTTCCATTTAGACATCTGACAACTGGGCATTCCAAGAGCTTTAGTCAAGGGAACATTATCCTTTACACCTGGTGGGAATTTGCTGCTGTGTGAGGTCTAGAAGGAAGCTTGTGAGCTCTACATTAGTTTAGTGGTTTGGCCTTTGGGGGAGCAAAGAATTGAGTTGCAATTGCACCTCCTGTCCTACACCAGCACGGAGAGAGTGCTGACTGGTTTTGTCTCCAGCTACCTGCTGCTGTGTGAGTTTGGCAGCCTAAGGTTTTTAGACAGTACATAAAGGACCTCCACTAACACATTGGGTTTGTTTATGCAGTTTGCTTATAGACAGACTGCCCTACAGCCTGAAGGTAGGATGAGGCCTGTTACGATGACTGATAGAGAAAGAACTTGTGTTTTTATGGTACTAGAGAAAGCCTGCGCTTCTGGAACTAAGGGACTTTGTGTCAGATGTGAGAAGTTTTTAACTGATATTTCTGTCTGTACAGACTACAATATGTCAAGTGTTTCGATGATGATCCTCGATCAGGATCTGAGGAGAGATTATTACAGGGGTAGATCTATGATGAAGCACAGCCGATACGACATTAAAGGTCAGCGCAGTCGGACGGACGCGCTCACTCCCGGTCGGCCGGGCAGCGGGAAAACGCGCACGTCGGGCAGGGCCTCCTGGAGCCGCCGGGTGCGCAGGGCAGGGCACGGCAGGGAAGAGCAGAGCAGGCGGGCCAAAGGCAGCTCGTTCCCTGCCCCCTTCCCTCCATCCTCTCCGCCGGGGCGGGGCGCAGCGCGGCCCTCCCTCTTCCTCTGGCGTCGGTTCCGCTCGCAGAGCTCTCGCTATCGCCACCGCTCCTCGCCGCCGCTCCCGCCCGTCTCCGCTCCGGGCCGCTCGGGCGTTTTCTCTCTGCCTTAAAGTCGGTGAGGAGACGGGCACGGGCACGNCGGCGGGAGGAGCGGCCCCCTCGGTGTCCTGAGCGCTGCCTCTGCTTCCTTGCAGGGTGTCTTTTATGAATAATCAAAAGCCGCAGAAGCCGACGCTATCGGGTCAGCGTTTTAAAACCAGGAAAAGAGGTGAGTTGCCGCTGCCGGGCGTTCGGTAAAATGTCCGTTCTGTCCGTAAACAACCGAGTACCTTTATGCTCCTCTCAGAACTCTGTAAAAGGAGAACGTGCGAAGTGCAACGTCTTGAGGTTGACTGTGGCTGCTAGAATGTTCTCTGTACTAATAAAACATTCGGCAGTAGGAGTTGTCACTGAATTTACTGATAACCTTGGTTTAAGAGATGGTCATTTTGGAACCATACTGAGTGTGTTCAGGATCAAAGCAGAAGTATCAGGCACCAGGGGAGTTCCAGCACAGGCTTCTTGCAGAATAATACATACACAGAAACAGCATCTAACATACTTAGAATTTCAGTACCTTGTCCCCTTAATGTTACAAGAATACCTGATTTAAATTTAAAAAAAAGAAAAGAAAAAGCCCACAACAAAATCACACAAACCCACCCACTCCCCAGTCAACATCCAAAGAAAGCCCAAGGTGTGGGATGTGCAAATGCCTGGCACTGTACAAGCACAGTTACTTCCATACGAATAGTTAATGGTGTGACGAATAACTTAGAATTTTGATGGTGTTTATTAAACTCAAAGAGGAAGTAGGGGAAGCTCTCAACAGTTTCTGTTGAATATTGTTTTATTAATATACCAGAAATGTTCCAGCTTAGGCAGCTTTAGGGATGCTGGATCTAATCTGCCCAGCAGAGGAAATGCTAGTGGCCTTGGTTTTGGTCTCTTTTTAAGCTTTTAACGATGCTTTGGTCTCCTAGCAACTGCTGGAACAATGAGCTTCATGGCTCTGTCCTGGAAGATGACTGATCCAAGATTTCCCAGCTTCCAACAGTGTGTTGATAATTGCATGGACACCAAGACAGTAATATGCCCAACTAGGTTGATAACACAACTGGTTAAGCTGTTGTAGACAGCATTCAAAATAAGACACGCACTTTAGGTCTGTTAGAAGCTTCTCGTGTCATGATTTGCATAATCTAAGGACAAATAGAAAGGAGTAAAATTGAAGACTACTTCTGTTTAAGGTTTTCTGTTAGTTACATGGGTAGATTTGTTGCTATAGTGAAAACAAGGCAATGATCAGCTGATGTATCTCAGATATGAAGAAGTATGTGTTCTGCTTTAACAAGAACAAAGGATGCTAAATAGATCTGCAATTATAGCCCATTAAGTTAATCATATGTCTACATTTCCCTCAGGCACTTGAGAAAAAGCAATTGCTTCAGACTCATTTAACTCCATATTAAGAGGAGGGGATTGACTGGCTTCATAGCCCAAAAGTGAACACTACCAGATGGCTCTTAACTTCAGCTTGTCTGTCAGAGTTATTTAATCCAAAACAATGAGAGGCCCAAAGAACTGAAATGAGACATTAGTAATGGAGTCAAATGTACAAAATTGTAGGGGCATGTATTAAGAATTGCCTTCCAGTGTGAGTTCAGCCTCCAGTTTTGGAGGGAAAGAGTGATGGAACATGTGAATTGAGGTATAAGAACCAAACTGAGAAGTCAGGTGAGCTTTATTGGAGCCAAGTAATGATCATCACAAGCAACAGTTTTTAGTGAAAGTAGATAACTAAAGAACAGCTACCAAAAGCTAGAATGTTCTCCCAGCCTCAACTGAACAGGGGATTGAAAGCAGCAAGACTTCTTATTGCTGTATTGGCCATTGAAATGCTGTTGCTATTTGTGCTAAGTAACACCAGTTATCCAGTTTGTCAGTCCAAGTTTGGTTTAGTTTGGGGTTTTTCTTTTAATAACACTGAAATAAACTAAAAATCAAACAACCATGTATAGACATTTTTTCCAACACTTTCTCTTTACAGATGAAAAAGAGAGGTTTGACCCTACTCAGTTCCAGGACTGTATTATTCAAGGTTTAACTGAAACTGGTACTGACTTGGAGGCAGTAGCAAAGTTTCTTGATGCTTCTGGTGCAAAACTTGACTATCGCCGCTATGCAGAAACACTTTTTGACATCCTGGTGGCTGGTGGAATGCTGGGTAAGTCCCTGGTGGCTGCTGTCAGCTTTATTGGCTCAGTTTTCTTTCAGTGTAAAACCTCTGCTGAAGAGCCCATTGAGTGTGTAGAACAGGGTTTTAGTTATCTGTGATAAACTGTCAGACCATCCTGGTGACTGATCAGTTACTACAGAAAAACTCTGTATACCGTGCTGCAGTTTGACTTGAGTCTGTTTGCATTCTTCAAAGTGTAGAATGTCCAAATTTGGCCTGAAAGAAGATATATTGGGGGTTTTATTGTTGTTGTTTGGTTGTGTTTGTTTGGGTTTATTTTTACCATGAGTAGATCTTGACTCTCAAGTTCTCTTCTGATGTGAGATGGATGAGTGCTTGTTTCAGGTGTGTGATCTGTGGTAACAAGACCAGAGGGGTTGCCCCAAAAGATTCTAACATTATCCTGTGCTTTGTGCATCCTGCCCTATTACTCTGAAAAGGAAACTTGTGTACAGATGAATCTGAAGTGTTTAGTCTTGGAAATACTATTACAAATTTGTTGTGGACAATAGGGAGGTCATGGGCTCTAGCAGACATCAGGGAGTGAGAAATGAGAGGGTAGTCAAGTCAGCAGGAAACACAGGGACCTGAGGAAGGCAAATGTGATGATGAAAAGTCTTGTAAACTCACATACACACTATGTGTGAAGAGCAGAGAGGAACNGCAGCTCGTTCCCTGCCCCCTTCCCTCCATCCTCTCCGCCGGGGCGGGGCGGAGCGCGGCCCTCCCTCTTCCTCTGGCGTCGGTTCCGCTCGCAGAGCTCTCGCTATCGCCACCGCTCCTCGCCGCCGCTCCCGCCCGTCTCCGCTCCGGGCCGCTCGGGCGTTTTCTCTCTGCCTTAAAGTCGGTGAGGAGACGGGCACGGGCATGGCCATGGCCATGGCCATGGGCACGGGTGGGGGCGGCCGGCTGGGGCAGCCGGGGCCGTAAGGGCCGCTCCGCGCTGCGCTCGGGTGGGTGTTGGGGGTCCCTCTCCGTCCTGCCCAGCACGGGCACCGGGAATCCGGCGGCCACAAGGAAGCCGCCTCCCCGGGCTCCGCGGCGGGTTCGAGCGGAGAGCGGCGCGGGGCGAAG
>WEKX01001783.1:26905-100760 GCA_013390025.1 Pitta sordida | reverse complement strand
GGTGAGCTTTATTGGAGCCAAGTAATGATCATCACAAGCAACAGTTTTTAGTGAAAGTAGATAACTAAAGAACAGCTACCAAAAGCTAGAATGTTCTCCCAGCCTCAACTGAACAGGGGATTGAAAGCAGCAAGACTTCTTATTGCTGTATTGGCCATTGAAATGCTGTTGCTATTTGTGCTAAGTAACACCAGTTATCCAGTTTGTCAGTCCAAGTTTGGTTTAGTTTGGGGTTTTTCTTTTAATAACACTGAAATAAACTAAAAATCAAACAACCATGTATAGACATTTTTTCCAACACTTTCTCTTTACAGATGAAAAAGAGAGGTTTGACCCTACTCAGTTCCAGGACTGTATTATTCAAGGTTTAACTGAAACTGGTACTGACTTGGAGGCAGTAGCAAAGTTTCTTGATGCTTCTGGTGCAAAACTTGACTATCGCCGCTATGCAGAAACACTTTTTGACATCCTGGTGGCTGGTGGAATGCTGGGTAAGTCCCTGGTGGCTGCTGTCAGCTTTATTGGCTCAGTTTTCTTTCAGTGTAAAACCTCTGCTGAAGAGCCCATTGAGTGTGTAGAACAGGGTTTTAGTTATCTGTGATAAACTGTCAGACCATCCTGGTGACTGATCAGTTACTACGGAACAACTCTGTATACCGTGCTGCAGTTTGACTTGAGTCTGTTTGCATTCTTCAAAGTGTAGAATGTCCAAATTTGGCCTGAAAGAAGATATAATGGGGGTTTTATTGTTGTTGTTTGGTTGTGTTTGTTTGGGTTTATTTTTACCATGAGTAGATCTTGACCCTCAAGTTCTCTTCTGATGTGAGATGGATGAGTGCTTGTTTCAGGTGTGTGATCTGTGGTAACAAGACCAGAGGGGTTGCCCCAAAAGATTCTAACATTATCCTGTGCTTTGTGCATCCTGCCCTATTACTCTGAAAAGGAAACTTGTGTACAGATGAATCTGAAGTGTTTAGTCTTGGAAATACTATTACAAATTTGTTGTGGACAATAGGGAGGTCATGGGCTCTAGCAGACATCAGGGAGTGAGAAATGAGAGGGTAGTCAAGTCAGCAGGAAACACAGGGACCTGAGGAAGGCAAATGTGATGATGAAAAGTCTTGTAAACTCACATACACACTATGTGTGAAGAGCAGAGAGGAACAGATACTCACCAAACAGGTAAGCACATGTGTAATTGTTACAATATGTGGGTTTACATTCAGGAGTTAGGCAGTGCATACTGTGTTAGGAAGTGTTCCTTTTAGGAGTCAGGCTGAGAGAGAAGGGAAAAAGGCATTGCTGTATTACTGGTGATACAGGATCCCTTACTCAACTCCCTAACAGGGAGCTAAGTAGTGTGACTTTGATGTTCAGTCAGATGAAGCCAAATAAAAGTTGACATCCTGTTGCCTTACCATCTTTCATTATTACTATTAATATTCATTTGTGTTTTTAAAGTCATGTTTCTGACTAATGAATAATGTGTATCTCCATTGTAGGTAGGATGGCATAGAAATTGATGATGAGTTGTTCTGCCACTGGAGTTGATGATCTGAGTTCACCTTCATTAGGGAATTGGCCTAACTAAAATGAAAGTTTCAGGCTCATCTCTGGGGCACTAAATTTTGAACGTGCATCTCTAGTGTTTCAGTCTCCTGTTGTGGCTGACTTTGTTATATAAAAGTCACTTCAAAAGCAGCACTATTGCTGCAGACACTAAAAAGCCTCAGTGGCTCCCTTGAAGGGAAGAGGAGCTCATATGGCCACGTTAACATGTAAACAAGATCTGTTCCCAATCCACTTAGCAGTAGGGGGCCCAGAATATTGAAACGTTCAAATCTAAGCTAGTGATTTTAAAGTTCCACTGCAGCAGTGGAAATGTGTGTAAATCTTCAGTGATCCAGCTGTTGCATGTTTTGGGTATTAGAGTTCCTCCTGTGGAGACTGCTCACGACTCTCACACTAACGCTGCAATCCTCCTCTAGCCCCAGGTGGTACCTTGGCAGACGACATGACACGCACAAACGTCTGTGTATTTGCAGCACAGGAAGACCTAGAAACCATGCAAGCATTTGCTCAGGTTAGTTCTGAAATGAGTACAATTTCACTTAAAACTGTTTCGTGGTCAAAAATTAAATGTGTGTGTAGTTGGAAGTTTAGGTAAGAATAACACATGGCTTTCAGAAGCATAATGGAAGTGGTAGAGTGGCACTGTCCTAAGCCAGAAGTGCTCTACAGAGCTCAGACCTACTTTAATGAACTTGTTTTTTTTAAATTTGAATCGAATGACAGTTTAGATAAAAAAAATAACATACTCTGCGTCTTTTTAGGTTTTTAACAAGCTCATCAGGCGTTACAAGTACCTGGAGAAAGGCTTTGAAGATGAAGTCAAAAAGGTATGGAGTAGGTCTTTATCTGCAGACAAAAATCCTTCAAATCCTGCTAGCTAATCACTCTATAGAAGAGTTACATCATAAAATGTATTGTTAAACTGCAACACTTTTAAGTTACTAATAGAACAGCTAACTTGTATGACTTGTGGAGAAGACTACCAGTGCTTCTGCTGCTTGAAGGCTTGATTGACACAGAAGTGTTTTAACACAGAGGCAGCAGCCAGAGTTTAGTGAGAGGTGATAGTTTTGTGGCAGCTTTTACTTTCTCTTGCAGTTGCTGTTGTTTCTGAAAGGGTTCTCAGAGTCTGAGCGGAACAAACTGGCCATGCTGACGGGTATTCTGCTGGCCAATGGAACACTGAATGCATCAATTCTCAACAGTCTGTACAATGAGAACTTGGTTAAAGAAGGTAAGGGTTTGCCTAACTCCTCCTTTAGGGAAAGATTTAGGGGGATAGAACCATGACAAGTAGGCAGGTAGTGCAATGACAGTACACCCTTGCAGCTCACTAGCTTCCTCCAGATTAACTACAGAAGTAGCAAAGGTAAACATGCTACCCCACAACTTGGAAGGTGTTGCTAAGATTGCAGAAAAGGAGTTTTTTCAGAAAGCTTATGTGCAGGACTTCCTTGCATGACTTGAGTCTGCCATCACTAGTCTTGCCCAGAAGGGCTGTACTGTATTTCAGAGAGGGACCTCTCAGGATGCAAAAGGTGTGTCACATCTTTAGGCTCCTTCCTAAATTTCAGCAAGGAGACTTGAGTTTAGTAGAAGACTTTGTGATGCTGAATGGCATGAAAAGTCCATTGTGCTGGAGTCTGCAGTATCCTCCGGCAGAGAGAGGTAAGGCAGACTCTGCTACCTGCTGCACTGAGCAGGGCTCTTGACAAACTAGGTGTCCTGTACTCTCAGGCCTTATGATTCTCTTTGTTTTGAATTTCACTAATAACACTGCTATTCCTATTGCACAGGTGTTTCTGCAGCTTTTGCAGTCAAGCTGTTCAAATCATGGATAAATGAGAAAGATATTAATGCAGTGGCTGTCAGTCTTCGCAAAGTAAACATGGATAACAGGCTGATGGTGAGTATGACTGGAATTACCCTCTTACTACTTAGGGCAGCTTAGTAAATAGCATTTGCCAGTAAAGTACTCCACACACATTTCTTTTACAAGAGTTGTAAACTTTATTTTCAGGAACTCTTCCCAGCCAACAAACAAAGTGTTGAACACTTCTCCAAGTACTTCACTGAAGCAGGACTAAAAGAACTTTCCGAGTATGTTCGGAACCAGCAATCCATAGGAGCTCGGAAGGAGCTGCAGAAAGAACTGCAGGAGCAGATGTCACGGGGAGATCCATTCAAGGATGTGAGTATTTGCCTGTTGGTGAGGTGGAGGTGCTTTCTCTGTGTGTTTCTCTCTTTCATACTGAACTTAGCTCTCACCATGAATTAAAATTAGGACCCGAGGATTTTTGTATTAGCTTTATACTCTTTCCTTAATGTCCTGAATCCTGCTGTGTGATGGAGGAGGTTATGTGTGGTTCTGAAACCTTCTGGGTTACCTTCAGAACAGAAGTTTTAATTTAGCTTAGTGCCATGTGGCCTTTGTGCTGACTCTTACTCCAACTGGCAGATCATCTTGTATGTGAAGGAGGAGATGAAGAAAAACAACATCTCAGAACAGACTGTGGTAACTATCATCTGGTCAAGTGTAATGAGCACGGTGGAATGGAACAAGAAGGAGGAGCTGGTAGCAGAGCAAGCCATTAAGCATTTGAAGGTATTGGAACTTCAGCATATAGGCTTCTGCACCCCTTGGGTAGGGCTTGGCCTTCCTTCTGTCTCTTGCTCCCTTTTAAATGTTAAAGCCTTGTAACAACTCATTAATGCAGAGACAGATTAGATGGGGAATTCTTGCCCTTGTGAGGGGGTAGTGCATGTTCCTGAGGCAGAGGCAGTTTGGCTGCTGCAGAAGCACTCTGGGGTGGGGCGGTGATTGCAAATTTCTAAGCAGTGGCTGATGGAGACTTTGTGAAACCAGCCTAGTCAGGTGGTGAACATGGAGTGCTCCATGTGTGCCAATTTGTTGTTCCTGTTACAGCAATACAGCCCTCTACTTGCTGCCTTCACCACCCAAGGTCAGTCAGAGCTGACTCTGCTGTTGAAGATTCAGGAGTATTGTTATGACAACATTCACTTCATGAAGGCCTTCCAGAAAATAGTGGTGCTCTTCTATAAAGGTAACTTCTGTGAAGTTGGGGTTTTTGAGGGGTGGGTTTTGGTTGACTGGGTTTTCCTGCTAAGCCCTTTAGGTAAGATCAGTGCTACAACACTGCACTGCACGAGCTGAAGAATTTTCTACCTTGTTTGCAAACATGGAGCAGTAAAATGCAAAGATGCACGTGGCTGGTCCTTTATACATGGGGAAGTGCACCTCTTGACAAAGGTGCTGCCTGTCTGCTGTAGGTCTGTTTAAGAGTTGTAGTGGTTCAAAGCTAAATTTTATTTTAAGGCACTTCGTCCCTTTTATGTTAGGGAAGGATACATGACAGTGCTTCTTAATATTGACTGTCAAGAGCCACAGATGGGAGACTACCAGCATGTTCTCGGGTGTTCTAGGCCCTGATTTTAAATGTCTGATAAAAGGTGTTACTGAAAAACATGCTGTGCACCTGGGGAAACTTGATAAACTGAAGATTTTAGCTGTTAACTGAAACTTTCCTTAGGGTGTACAGTCTGAAATAACTAAAATACTCTATCCAGCTTGTTAGTAGGAATGAAAGGTAGCAATAAAAGCACAGCTCAGGAAACTCCCAGCAGCCAATCCAAAATGCAGGGCTGTCAGAATTTTAAAACAGGAGCCCTTCCTAGTGCAGGTCTGTACCCAGAGGAGCTGTATGGGATGCTTCCAGGGGAGGAAGGCAAAGGCTGCCAGTTGGAGGTTCTCAGCAGTCTGCTGTGTTAAATCTGCTCTTGCACATCTTACAGCTGAAGTTCTGAGTGAAGAACCCATCCTGAAGTGGTATAAAGATGCACATCTTGCTAAAGGAAAGAGTGTTTTTCTGGAGCAGATGAAAAAGTTTGTTGAATGGCTCAAGAATGCTGAAGAAGGTAAGTGGCAGCATAGCTTGAAAAGGGCACTTGTTCATTTTGGGAACCCTGGTGCAGTAATACTGTGTGTCCAAGGGTGGGGATGTTAAATGGCCTCGCTGAGACCAGTGTGCCCCTACCCTGGTACTGGCTAGAAAAGCTTGCCAGTGAAATCCATAGGGATCCAACAGCAGCTTTTATGGAGGATGCAGGGCAGCACCTGAGCTCAGGGCTGGGGCTCGAGCCGTGGGCAGTCTGCTGACCGGGTGTCTCTGTTGCAGAGTCAGAGTCTGAAGCTGAAGAAGGTGACTGACCTGTGAAACTCTGTCCTCAGTAAAGCAAACAGGAGCTGTAGATAAGTGTCATGTCTCATGTGTCCTTCTGATTCTTACATCCTACCTCCCTGTATCAAGCATGATATAAGGGCTCTCATGGCAATTTATTTTAACTGTTTTCTATAGTTACTGAAATACTGGATTTTGTTTTTAAAACCATGTTCACGTAGCTTACAGGAGCTGTTATAGATTTGATTCTAACCTGCATTTGTCCTTTCAGTTACCTTCTACCTCCTGTATTTTCTACTGTAATAATGTAATTTAAGGCCTTCCACAGTGAAATCCACTTTACCCCTTGGGATTTCTAGCTGTATTGGAGTAGATGTGAGATGGTGAATGAGACTTAGGGCAGTTCTGCTTACAAATTAAACTGTAAAAAGCCTCTAAAGCAAAGAGACCATGGCTTGTGTGGCCCTGCAGTCTGTACCACTTACTCCACATAGGCCCCTTCATAGGTGGCTGTCCATGTTGCCAAGTACTTTGTCATCCCTTTACTAGACTTCCAGCATAAAGCAATCCTTTCTTCCTGGATTATTCCTGGAACTGCTGAGTGAGGTGGGTGCCCCACTCCTGCAGGCTACTGGTGGGACGCTGTTGTGGTGGCAGTGATTGGTAACTGTGGTGGGGCATGAAGAGTGGTGTCTCTGAGCCTGCTGGCTGTCACGGCTGGTGGCCCCTCTTCCTGAGGGGCTGGCAGGTGCCCTTGCAGCTGGGCATCAGTTCTGGGGGTGCCTTCCCCTCTTGGAAGTCCAAGCAGTGCTGTTCCACATACAGCTTTCTCAAGCTGGGCTCTGCTGGGGCAGGAGCAGCTGCTTTGTGCCACCCCTGTCCCTGGAAGTTGAGAGATTCTTTTATGCTGGCAGTTGATGTGGTAAACCAAACATGTGTTCCCTGAAACTTTAATTAATCCCTGAAACTAATGGAAATTCTCAGGACAGACTAATTCAGAAAGATTGGGTAAAGGAGTGAAGTCTATGCTGTTGTAAGCTAAGTGAGCATTAACTGAAATATTGGTAACCAGAGTACACTTAATACAATAAATTAAAAAATTGGTCATCACAATGCAATCTCTTCAATACTACAGTGATCTTCCTTACTTTGTAACTTTTTTTTTAAAGCAAATAAAGGCCATCCTTACACTTAATGTCAAGGGCTGTCTCTGCTCCATATCCAAAAAGAAAGCACCAGTGCCACTACAGGGTAAAAGCAGATCTGCTATTTCAAGGACCGTGGACTAAAACATAATTTAAATACGTAATACTTTCTTGCTGTTAGGGTGCCCTTTTCCACACACAAAAGGTGCCAGTGTTCTGTGAGTTTGATTTAAAAGCACAACAGCCAGGTTCATCAGTATACTAAATAAGTCTGTTGTAAACAGCTGGATTACATTTCAGTATCCAAAAAGTCATACTACAAAGTAAGACATTTACAGCATAACCAAATAATAAGTGTCGATGGCATCCACGTTTCTCTGGAGCAGCACTGCTGTGAGTCAGCCTGCTTGGCTGCAGGAGACTGCACCCTTCTTCTGCATGTCTGGACAGAAGAAAGGCTGGGGCTGTGATGCACTAGTTTGGGTCGTACTCCAGCATCTTCTGAACATGGGCAAAGAGGTTCATTGTGGTCAGAATCCTGGCACATCATGATGAGTTCGTTCATTAAGATTAAAAAATAAAATGTTCTGTTGTTTATCTTAAAATCACACATAAATCTCCTCTCCTCAAAAGGATTTCCCCTCTCACCTTCAGTGGGTTACAGTGGGTTGATACGTATCTGCCAGCAGGACTCTGTTCATCCCAGTCCAGACGGCCATCACCAAAAAAATCTGCATTTCCTTAAACAGACCACAGTCTAGTTATTCAAAGATTCTGTTTTGCCCCTTCAGAAGTCTACCAGCCATGTTCATAATTTGGGAACTGGTCTGGGACGGTTCCTCAAGAGGGGCCAGCTTGTTAAATACAGCAAAAGGATGACCCCATGTTTATTGAGCTTTTCTAAAAAAAAAATTTGCTTTTAAGCCTAATGTGAAACTATTTAAACTATAGCAGTCCAGGCACATAAAAACATAATTACCTGCTTTTTATCACGTGAGAGAGCATTTGCTCCATCATTGCTGGGTGTTCTTTGTAGCCACAGCTCTGAAGGGAAATCAAAAGACAGGCATTTTTGTTCATTGCTAATTAGAGGAAGTTACAGGAACTATTTTCACTGAACCCTGGAACCAATAGTTGGTTTCAGATTAAGGAAAGAAAAAGCTGTAGTCATATTTCCTAAATCAGTTACATTATACTACTGTAGTTTTTATCCTGAGTTTTTTTTCCCTTGACTCTGCCCATTTTTTTTTTAACTTCGGATTAATTTCAAGTTTCAGCAATACTGTCAAGATGACAAAGTTTAGGTATTTGAGTAGAATTTGCTGATGGTGGCAGATGAAGCTACATCTGCTATTAGGATAGCTTGTAAATTACAAATGTTAACAGGGTGATCCTTCACCTCAAGCTGCTGCCAAAATGTTGATTGAAATCTGCTCATACAGTTCCCTTGTGCCAACATCTTCTCTTCTCTTCAACTTGGCACTGTGGAAAAAGGCAGCTGAATTTCTTGCATGACTCATTCCCTGTCCCTGCCTCTCTATAGCGTATTTTCACCAAGCTGAGGAGCATTACACACACTGCATCCTTATGAGGGTCAGAGTTACTTACTGGAAATATTCCATGAGAATACATCCTGTGCTCCAAACATCACATGGTTGTGACCATCCCAGTGCTGTGAAAGGATTCAGAAGGTTCATGTCTGAGCACAGTTCAACCACGTGTGAAAACCTTACATGAGGGCTCAGCCTACCAGCCTGCTGCTGCCCTAAGGGTAACTGCAGGAGCTCTGTCCTGCCTTGTACACACCAAAGGGTCAAAGTGACCAAAGAAACCCAGGCAATGGCGGAGGGGGAGCTGGGGAAGAAGGCACTGACTTACCAGTTTGGCACTACTTTTCTTCATTGTACCTCACAAATGCAGTAGCTTCCAGCTTCTGAAGCTTTAACATGTTCAAATGCAAAACTACAACAGAACAAATAGAGTTAGTAAATTTCCATAAATAAAACAGAACAAATCAAAAAAGAAACAGCCTTGCTTTGGAGCAGCTACCGTAATTTTTGACTTTTCACAACTACATTTTTGCCTCTTCTGAAGAGAAGGGGTTGAACAGTGATGAGAACAGCAACTACATTAAACTAAGAATATTCACATACACATTGTTTGTAACAATGGCAACCTTATCAGAAAATGTTGGGGGGGTTTAGTACATGCTGCCAATATAGCCAAGGTTCATCTATGCATAAACACAACTATAATTTCATATTTAAATTCTGAAAACATACTTGATGCCATATAGATCACTAGTGTTTGTAGATGTAAAAAGGCCCACGTCCCCATTGTATTTATGTGTGCTGGGCTAATAGTGGAGAAACTTCCACATCTCACAGTCCAACGCAACTGTCAGTCAAAAGTTGTCAGCCTTCTTCAGTCATTTAAGTAGTAAAAACGTTAACTCCGGTGTCACGTGCCTTCTCCAGTGGCCAGGATTTGCCTACTGCCTTGGACACAGCAAAACTGCCATCAAACACCAAATGCATTCCTGATTTATCACAGACTCATGGCAAGAACCCAAACAGCATTGCACACCACAGACTGAGGTCAGCTACCTGACACCAGAACTTCCTCATGACACAGGCCTGGGCTGGTCCAGGCCCCAGGACTGCCCCGTGAGGGGGGTGTGCAGCTTCATCCCACATTGTGGGGGTCACCTTCCCCCATCCAGCCCTTGACCTCTAACAGGCCACTGCCTCATCCACCAGTCCTGCACAACCCTCATGGTCTGGGTGCTGCTTTCAGCAGGGTGTACTAACATAAATGCATGTTTGGGCAGCCACAAAGAAATACTCAAGGCAGCCTATGAAGGAGTAAAGATAAAATCTGATGGAATCAGAAAGCACTTCATGAACCACACTGTGACATCATCAGTAAGAAAAATTACATATATTAAATATTTACACCTTGCAATTGATGCATTCCACTACTTTTCCTGAAGCACCTTCACCCAAAATAGCAACAATCTTACCTACAAAGAAAACTCCTGGTCCTAAGTTGTGAAGTTACTCAGCTTTTAAAATAAGGGAACAAAAACACATAAGTATTACTACTGACACTATTCTAGACTATGCTTCTGTAAATTGTAAATATCCAGTTGGAGAACTGTTACTGGACAACTCTAATCAAGACACATTTACAGAGAAAAAAGGAAAAAATATATTTAAGTTACACAGAAATAACAATCCCTGCCTCTCAAGAAAACCCACTAAATGAACTTACTGTATTGAGTTTCTGTGGCCAGCTCTTGGTAGCTGGGGGGCTACAGGGGTGGCTTCCGTGAGAAGCTGCTGGAAGTTTCTCCCATATCTAACAGAACCAAAGCCAGTCAGCTCCAGGATAGACCTGCTGCTGGCCACGGCCAAGCCATTCAGCAACGGTGGTAACAACTCTGGGATAACATATTTAGGAAGGAAAACAAAAAGTTACTGCACAGAGGTAATCGCACTCAGAGAGGAGTGAGAATATGTGCAAGGAAGAGCTCTGCAGACATCCACATCAGTGGAGAGGAGGGAGAGGAGGTGCTCCAGGCACTGAAGCTGAGGTTCCCCTGCCCGAGGTGCAGACTGTGCTGAGGTAGCTGTCCCTGCTGCCCATGGAGGTCCATGGGGGTGCAGAGATCCACCTGCAGTCTGCGATGGAGACCCAGCTGGATGCCTGAAAAGGCTGTGACTCCACGGCAGGAGGTAGGGCCCAGGAAGGAGGGAAGGGTGAGGGGAAGGTGGTTTTAAGATTCTATTTCTCATTATCCTGCTCTGATTTTCACTGGTAATAAGTTGATGACCCAAAGTTGAGTATGTTTTGCCCATGAGTGATCTCTCCCTGTCCTCAATTCATGAACCTTCTGTTACATTTTCTGTCCCTGGTCCTGTAGTAGCAGGGAGTGATAGTGGCTTTGGTGGTCACCTGGCACTGTGACAGGGCCAACCAACCACATCTATCTAAAGAGTCAGTAAAATTTGAAAAATATATATTTTGCACACTATGAAGACAGCTTTTTCGTTTAAGCTGTAAAATATCCCTGTTGAACTACCTCTAACTCAAAAATTAATCCATTATCAGATGACCTGATGAGAATAATAAAGTCTTTAAACATATGCTTGCTGTTACTAGATGGTCAAAACTTACTTACCTGTTGGGAGTTTCGGAAAGATCATGTTTGCAGCACTTTTTCTCCAGTGCACTTCCCTTCTTAGCATTGTTGCACCTTCTGCAAAGTGGTCTTCTTCTTTTATCCGAGTCGGGACCATTAATGACACTGGAATTCCCCAACTGTAATAAAGATATTTTACTCTTTGAATTACATCCCACATACAAACAACTTGCTTTCAAAGGCATTAATTATCTAATTTACACTGTAATGGAGATTCTATTTTTTTCCTCAATATCCCAGTTTTCAGGGTTTTTTTCTCTGTCCTTTCCTCCACGTTATTTTTTTTTATTAAAGAGCTTGTTCAAATTAACTGTGTTTGATAGGGGAACAGTAACCTACTCCTTTAAAAAAGATTTTTTTTTAAAGACGTATCGTGGCTGAGACACCCAACACTTCTGCAAAGATGCTCAGGCTCCCAATGCTGAATATCCTAGGAAAAAGAAAGGTTTCCGTGTTCCTAATAAGGGCACACAAGTAGTGCTCAGCAGGCTTTTAAATACTTCAAGGAGCTTAACTTGTACCATGCTTCTTTCTGTAGATTCCTGAAGAATACCGACTGTTAAATCAAAATGACAATATGTAAAATTCAAGATGATCTCCCAGTTCGTTAGCTCCTAGAGGAAACGCAAACTAACTCGGTATGGGTCGCTGATCTCCCTTTCGAACCCCCGTGACCTGGTTGTCCCCCCCCGGCCGCCCCTCAGGGCCCCCTCCCGCAGCGCTGCCCCAGGGCGGGGGGCGGCGGGTGCTGCGGCCGCCGAGACCGCCCCGCTGAGGGGGAGGAGGCGACGCGGGATCGGGCCCCCGAGTCCCCTGGAGGATTCGGCCCGAACCGTGGCAGGGGGAAGGGCTCCGTCCTCCCCTGCCACCGCAGCTGAGGCCATTTTCTGCCCGCCCGGAGAAGGCGCAGCAGAGAACATGGCGGCCTGAGGGAGGGGGTGTTTGTGTGAGCGGGACTCTGAATTCCGAATGGTCATTTTTCAGCCTCGGTGATAAAGCTGTTGTCCCTGTGCTTCCCTAGACATTGTTAGTGGTTCTCAAGGCGTGTGGATGTACCCAGCCAGCTTTAAAGCAGCAGAGGTTTAAAGGTCCTCACATGACAAATAAAATTCTCTGTAAATCACTCATAAAAAGCTTTCCCAAGGAGTTGCATTTTTTCCCCACGTCATGTGATAGGTATCTATTACTAGCTCATGTTTTCAAGTCTGGATAGAACATAAATGCCCACTGTAAAACAAAATGCAATACAGACCAGCCTTCTTACCCACAGAATGAAAAAATAACCCAAATAATCCTCACAACTTGCTTCCTCTGCTGCTCACTAGCACTCCACACACGGCACCTGTCAGGAGGGCTCTGAGCCTGTCAGCCATCAGTCACCTCAGCAGAACAAACCAAGGACTATGCCTGAAACTTTGGTTTCAAAAACCTGTAATAAGCAGTCAAACATTTCAAGTGTAGTTTAATTTATGTGGTAACAGGTAATGATAAAACACTCTTGAAACACTACAATAGCCTATACACATCACTTTCCTAAATCCCAATGAATGGTTTTTTTTAATTCTGTGAAGGAGTAAGCCTGTTAAAACACTTGACCCTTGGTAAATTAAAAAAAAATATATATAAAGAGTGAGGAGGGTCATTTACTTCCCCAACTGCCCCTGTGAGCACCTTACAGGATATATTACACATTTAAGTTTGTCATTGTTCAAAAATCATGCACCATTGTTTTATTCATTGCTCTCCAGCTTAGACAAAGTCCTGCTCCCAGCATGACATACTTCTAACACCAACTTTACCTATTGCTTTTCTACTGCCAGCAAAGGTCAGAGACATTCTAAAACACACATGATGAGACCCTCCACCACAGTTCTAATGCAAAATTATTGTAGTCTGTATTTTAAATTTGCATGAGTAGCCCTTATTTCACGGAACTCGGCTTGGGGCTGTAGTGTTGGTGATGAAGGACCAAACTGATGGAAGCCAAGAGAGGCGTTCAGGCACAAGTGGACTGCAGTAAGAATACACTGTCCGCAACATTTTTGCTGTCTAAAGAATGAAACCTGTCACAAAAGTCCAAATACACAGCTGAGGACACATTAGTGGACTGTGTACAAGAACTAAACTGACCCCAGCACCCCATAGAATCACACACTGCCACCACTGCGGTACTTCCTATTCTGTCCTACTTTCTCTTCAGCAAGGGGCCGGCATTGTTTGTGTCCGTGCGTGACAGACGGAGCAGGAGGCACCTTCCCCCCACCCCAGCGGCCCCCACGGATCCCCCCTCCGGCATCCTGTGCTGCCGGGGCGGCGAAGGGAAGGAAGGCTGTGAAGCAGAGCCTGTGCTCCCTCCGCACCGCCCCGGGGGCTGAGACCGCAGGGTCCCCCGGCACTGGCAGCGCTGCCCCGTCCCCGGTGTCTGACGCCGGCCCGGAGAGGGAGCCAGGTTCGCCGACCGAAAAACCTTAAAAAACAAACAAAAAAATCCAACAAAAACCCCAGGCCCACCACCACTTGGCAATCAGAGCGCTACAAGTTCGTGAGCGTGAGGCAGCTGCCGCAGGAACAGCTCCTTCCAGTGTGGGAGGGAAACACGTGTTTTCCACGGCAGGGGAGTTCCAGGGAAAACTTGCGACTCCCCCCGGGATGCCGCGTCGCAGTCTGCTTGTGTCACAGCGGGCACTCCCCGAGGAGCCCCAGCTCCTGGCTGCTTTGGGGCTCTGCTCGGTGTTCCTGCCAGCTGGGGCAGGGAAGCGTCAGACGCTGCAAAGGGACAGCCACAGTGCGGCCGGGGAGGGGCAGCGCGACGGCCTGTGCAGGCTGGGTGGGCAAAAACCCAAACAAAACAACTCCCCCCAAACAACACAGCCAACCAACCAACCAAACACCGACACACGTGGCGGGCGGAGCAGGCGCTGCAGAAGCCGTGCTCTGCTCCGCTGCTACCCTGCTGCCACAGCCCGCGTGTTCACAGAGGAGTTTCAAAGGCTGCTTCCCAGGGAGCGTGGTTGCAGCTAGGTTCAAAACTTCCACACACAGTAAAACACACCACACAGTCAAACGAAAGGGAGTGGAAGTTTTTGGTAGGCACTGATTAAAGCAAGCACTTGCCTCCCCTGGCAGCAGCGGCACCGGCTCTGTAACCCAACCAGGTAACCCTACCGCGGGCACCGGCCTGCCTACAGCAGCTGCTGCTCACGCCCGCACTGTCCCGGGAGCGGCAGGGCCAGGGCTGGCGAGGCATAAGCCCAGCTGAGCTCCCGGCACAGCCCAGGGCTTGAGCCCTTGCCATTTGCGGGGAGAGGAATGGGTTAGCCTCCCCTTTCCCCCTGCCCTACCTGCCCATGCGTGCCACGACCTGGGTGTCCCACCAATTCTCCTCCCCGGTGTCTCGGTGTGAGGTGCTCTCAAGCGTTTGTCCCTGCCTGCACCTTTCCAGGGAGAGCCTGCAAAGCGCGAGTGGGGACTGCTGAGACCCTGCCCTGCCACGGCCACGGGGTGAGCTTCCCCACCACAGCAGCGGTGCAAGCATATGCAGCGGCAGCAGCAAAAGCAGCAGTATAGCCAAAGGGAAGCCCAGGGATTCCCCGGGGGTCTCCCCAGTCGGAGAGGGCTGAGAAATGCTCCCCTGTGCTGTGAGAGGCCGTGGGGAGAGCTCCTCAGTGCTCTGGGCCAGTGGGGGGTGGGGAGATGAGCGTGGCCCATGTGCACATTCATACTCGTGGATTGGGCGATTCCCGGGCCCCCCACGAGACCTGTAACCAGCAAATGCGGAGGTAAGGCTGTACTTCCTTTCTCATACCAGTAGCATTGTGCCAGAAAGCTGAAGAAACTGTTTTCCACCTACCTTTTGGTGAGGCTGAAGAGGTTTCCATTCCAACAGAGCAGCAGTGTGTAGAGCAAGCACTCCTCTAAATATGTAAAGGTGTTCTTGAATCTTCTAGGAGAGAAAGGTTTCATCTATTTGTGACATTGCTCTCACCCTGGGGAAAAAACGTATGGCTTGCTTTACTCTTTTGAGAAAAGCTGAGTAAGGAAGGTTAGAATTTACATGAGAAAGTTTCAGAAAACTGGTAGCATGTAATTATAGCAAAGGACATTATTTGAACACAGTATCACTCAGACGGATAAGAAAAAAAACCCCAAGGATTTGGAAAAAATATTATTTTTTTTATTTTACAAGTATAAAAAGCAACACTTAAAAATCAAAATCCTAGAAGATACTTTGGAAAATCCTGCTCCTGAAGTACAAAACGTCTCTGTGACAACTCCCAAACAATGTCATAGCTCCTGAATATTATGCATTCAGTCAGCAAAGGTATGATCCAGCTCAAGTGACCCTTCTTAATGGCTCCTTACACCCTGTGATCTGAGAGTTGAGCTGTCCAGTCTCTAAGGAACGCTCTGTAGCTACAGAGCAAAAGGGTTGGCATGAATTGTAATATCTTTAATGCGAACATCATTAAGAGGTCGGTAGGTCTTCTCATTCACGGGCAGCTTCTCCAGCTCATCCAGGGTCTCCAAGCCATCAATGACTCTACAAGAAAAATGGAAGTGCTAGAAATGTCCTTCGAATAATTACTTAAATTTCACAATTGAGATACAGATCTCAAAACACTTCACAGTTAAGTATCTCAGGGCAAGGGCTTGCCAAGCAAATGATACAAATAAACAGTCAAAACAATGTGGGAAATAATGTGTTTTGAAAGTAAATATTAAGCATCCATAACAATGCTTAAAAGATGCTAATTTATGACTGTTTATTAACATAAGTATGTTTTAAAATAATACTGCAACAACCTCATGTGATTTTATAAACTGTCAGTTCCATGAGTTTTTTCTGATCAAGTTTCACCTCAACTTTGTCATGACATGCCCATGTCGGTACCATACTCAACCCCAGATCCAGTCCCAAATCAGATTCTTTCTTCTCAATAAACCCTACAGCTGCAAATGTAGATGTCATGGGGTTTGCTTAAAATCAGGCTGCATCCATTTGGAAATAGGCAAGCTGGAATAACTAGTTGGGGAGGGGAAAGAAAAATAGAATACGGGAGGGCAGGGAGGCAGGCAGGATATCTCCATTCCTGAGGTAATTTTTAATATGCCTATTTTCATTGAATTCCCTAATACTAAGAAAAAGGGAGTAGCATTTTGGAGCAACTAATTCTGGTGACAGAGCAAGAACATACATTTGCATAGACACATCCAATATTTTAAAGGGTCTTACAACCAGAAGCTTCTGAATTTGCAGTGCATGTGCCCCAAAACACTCAGATCCTTCAAACAGTGATAAAGAGGAGAGCAGTTGGATCACCTACTTTCCAAACACAGTGTACTTCATGTCCAGGTGTGGCTGCTTGCCGTAAGTGATGAAGAACTGCGACCCATTGGTATTCGGACCATTGTTTGCCATTGAAACCACCCCACGGACACTGTGCTGAACAAGGGCAAAACCTCAACATCAACACGTGTGAAACCAGGACTAACCTCTACAAAGAGCTCTGTGACCTAGACCTCTGCCTCAATGCCATCATTAAGAACAAACCTTGCTTGCTAATATATTCTATGACAATCCATGACTAGCCCCTCAAAATTGCTCTTAAAATGAAAAACTACCTCTTTACTTTTAGTGCATGAAAAATGCTGTTACAAATTCTTTGTACTTCCATTTTCAGTGATGAAAAGCCTCAATGCTAACTTGCCAAGCACAGAAATGCCTGTTCCTATTTTAATAATAAGCTTTCTATTACACTTTGTTTTACAATTACAAAAGAGGTGTTTCATACAGTACAACACAATGCTGATTGTTCTCCAACCTGTAAAGAAAATTCATATGAAAATCTAATTGCGTATTGAGAGAACAGAAATACCTTCAGGTATTCACTAAATTCATCTTCAAACTTCTTGCCCCAGATGCTGTTACCTCCTTTCCCAGTGCCTGACAAAGAAACGCCAGAGTAGAGATTACCATATTTTCAGACAGAAAAATCCAGAAGTTACGTTCTGTTATGACATTTTGCAACAAAGACCCGAGATAGCCTGTAACTAGTTTGAGGCAGGAATCAAGTTCTAGTTTGTTGGCTCTTCCCAGAGACATAACTCCATATAAGGAACACGAATTAAGTAGCAGAACAAAACACTGACACATCCTCAAATTAAATTCAGTGTGAGTGGAAACAGACATGCAGCTGAATCAGATTTTCTCCTCAACAGCTGACACTGACTGGGACATTTTCCCTAAATGCTTTAGAGGCAGTGCAGCCTTTCAAGCAGAAATCAGGTGAAGCACATTAGCAACGGCTCCCCTTTCAACAGCTCCTAAGTCAGCAGATCAATCATATTTAGTGGAAACAGCTGAGAAAACTCAAGTTTGTAGAATATGCATAATTATTTAAAACTAGGGTAATGACCAAACTTATGTAAGCCCCCCCTAGAAAACTCATCTCATCATAAAAACCTCTATTACCAATACAATAATTCTTATATTTTTAACTTATTTACATTGTAGGTTTATTATGTACCGCTATGTTTTATTTCTTTACATTTCATTTTTATGTACATTTTTGTATAGTGAGACCCAGATAGAATAATTTACCTAATGGATCCCCTGTCTGAACCATGAAGCCCTTTATATTTCGGTGAAATACGCATCCATTGTAGTAGTTACTAGCACAAAGAGCCAGGAAATTCTATGGAAATCAAACAAACCATATTAACAAACAATTGATAAATAGTATCTTCTTCCCAAAATAACAGAATTGGCATGACCAATGCTTTTACCCCTGCTTTGCAGTGTGACCATGTGAATTCCATAGAGTATTTCCACAGAACAGTCACAAACAAATCATAGTTAATAAACTCCTTTGACCCTGTCACACAAGAAAGTTTCAAGCTTACAGTGCAAGGTTGTCTGACTTGAAGAACAAACAAGAAGCCTAAGACGTACTCTTAAGCAGCACTCCCATTCAGCGTTTTCATTTTGTAGATGTAATTCTGTAATCAATAACTTCATGCCTCAGCTCTTTCATTAACATTAAATTGTTTCAATTTAAGTTTATTGCAGAAAGGAAAACCTGGGGGCTCTGGCAAACCGGGAGTCTCGCTCTTTTAAACTAAAATCAAGCCTGTGGAAGTGTGACCAAACCCATGGGAATGTGGGAATCCCATGCTACGTTCTGTATTTCCCCTCGAAGGCAAAGGACACTTTGGGAAATGCTGGAACTTCAGTTAAACCTTACCAAGTGAGAACCAAGCATCAAAACTCTAGGCCGTATTACACACTGCACAAGTTCCATGAGTGGAACAGCCACTGTACCAGCTTAAAATGTTAGTATTCCATTATGGGAAAAGATGAATTGGAAAAGCCACTCCACTCCCTCTACAGTCTTCAGTATTTCTACTGCTCCCGTTACTTGACTTACTTCACAAGTCTTTGGTGTGCGCTCACAGAACAGTTCAATTTTAATATCTCCTACGTCAGTATGCAGCGTGACAGCCTGAGCAGAAGGCAGAAAACAATAGTTACATCAGCTATTCACTTTCCCAGAGATGACCACTTCAGAAAGAATGAAAATATATAAAACGTGCTTTTGTTCTCACCATGTCTGCTTATCAAAAAGCTGAGGCAGTTTTCTATACAGCAATTTCCTGCAAAGAAAACAGGAAAATTGCTGTTTTGGTTTTTTTCCACCAACCACCACTTCTTTTTGATTCTAAAATATTTGTGTGGTTATATGCTTTTACATCACATGGTTCTACAATGCCATTCAAGTGGCACTGTAGATCACAGAATCACGGAACTAACTAGGTCAGAAAAGACCTTTGAGATCATGAAGTCCAACCTATTACGTAACACCATCTCATCCACTAAACCATGGCACTAAGTGCCACCCACATCCAGTCTCTTTTTAAACGCTCCCAGGGACGGTGACTCCACCATCTCCCTGAGCAGCCCATTCCAATGGCAAATCACTCTTTCTGTGAAGAGTTTTTTCCTGACACCCAGCCTAAACTTTCCCTGGCGCAGCTGGAGACTCTGTCCTCTTGTTCTGTCACTGGTTGCCTGAGAGACCGACCCCCGCCCGGCTACAACCTCCTTTCAGGTAGTTGTAGAGAGTGATAAGGTCTCCTCTGAGCCTCCTCTTCTCCAGGCTAAACAACCCCAGCTCCTTCAGCCGCTCCTCATAGGGCTTGTGTTCCAGACCCCTCACTATCCTGGTTGCCCTTGTCTGGACACATTCGAGCAACTCTACATCTTTCTTAAACTGAAGGGCCCAGAACTGGACAGAGCACTGAAGGTGCAGCCTCACCAGTGCTGAGTACGGGGGAAGAATGACTTCCCTGGTCCTGCTGGCCACACCATTTCTGATGCAGGCCAGGATGCCATTGGCCTTCTTGGCCACCTGGACACACTTGCTGGGTCATGGCTCACTGGCTGTCAATCAGAACCCCCAGGTCCCTTTCTGTCTGGTTGCTCTCCAGCCATTCTGTCCACAGCCTGTAGTGCTGCAGGGGAGGGGGGAGGTTGTGTCCAAAGCGTAGAACCTGGCACTCAGAATTGTTAAATCTCATGCTGTTGGATTCTGCCCATCCATCCAGCCTGTCAAAGTCCCTCTGCAGGGCACTCCTACCCTCTAACAGATTGACACTTGTTCCCAACTTGATGTCATTTATAAATTTGGTAATGGTGGACTCAATCCCCTTGTCCAGATCATCCATAAAGATATTAAACAGGACCAGTCCCAACACTGATCCCTGGGGGTCACTGCTAGTGACTGGGCACCAACTGGATGTGACACCATTCACCACCACTCTCTGGGCCCGGCCATTCAGCCAGTTCTTAACCCGGCGCAGTGCACCTGTCCAAGCCGTGGGCTGCCAGTTTTCCAGGAGTTTGCTATGGGAGATGGTGTCAAAGGCTTTGCTGAAGTTCAGGAAGACACATCCACAGCCTTCCCTACATTCACCAGGTTGTCACCTGGTTGTAAAAGGAGATCAGGTTGGTCAGGCAGGACCTGACCCTCCTAAATTCATCATGGGTAAGTTTTACTCGCATTAAGCAACTATGCAGCATATGAAGAACCAGAAATGAGCAGAAAAATATCACTTAGCGAAAAAGGATGAGGGTGCAGAACACCCTTTCCCAGGATGAAAGTTTATATTAAGCAATCAGTTTTCCCAAACATTAACACAGTTGGCAGAATAGTAAATGGCAGAAATTACCAGATAAAAGCCACATGCTAGTATCTAACAGAGTGTGATCTGGAGCCAGCTCCTGAGAGCTGTGAGCGTCAGCAATGCCCAGGTACCTGCATCCAAGCACAGGACTTGTAATTTTAGCAGTATTTACAATTACAGCATGTCGAGTGACGGTAATAGAAGAGATGTACGCGCTAATTTCTTCCCTATACACCGCCCTTCTTTGCGAAGCCCCGCAGAGCTCCGGCTGCTTGTCCCCATCGCAACCCACCCGTCCGAGTTCCCCGTCACCCACGACAGCCCCGAGCTGCGGCTCCTTCCCTGCCCGCCCCAGGTACCGAGCACCCGCCGCGCCGCCCTCTCCGCACACGGCCGAGGATGTTTTTACCTGCCGGGGCTGGATCCAGGCCCAGCGGCTCCTCTCNCCTCGCTGCTGTTCCGGCCGGTGGGTTCCCGAGGCTCGTTCCAGCCTGTTTTCTCCCCGTTCAGGTCCCCGCATGCTGCTGCCTGGCACGCCGCTGCTTCGCCGTCCTCTCCAGCGCATCCGTGCCCTGGGCCGCCCGCCCGCCCGCGCCCTCATGAACCTCAGGGAGCTCGTTTCTGCCCTGAATGACTTTGCATCCCTCTCCCTGGCGGAAAGCTGGGACAATGTGGGGTTGCTGGTGGAACCAAGTCCTCCCCACACGGTGAACACCCTGTTCCTCACTAACGACCTCACTGAGGAGGTGATGGAAGAGGCAGTGCAGAAGAAGGCAGACCTTATTCTTTCTTACCACCCTCCTATATTCGCACCACTCAAGCGAGTAACGTGGAAGACCTGGAAGGAACGGCTGGTGGTCCGAGCCCTGGAGAACAGAATCGGGATTTACTCTCCGCATACGGCGTACGATGCCATACCACACGGAGTTAATAACTGGCTAACAAAGGGACTCGGTGAGATTCTGTTAAAAACAAAGGTTACAATTATTAATGGATGTATGCTATTTTGCGTGGGGACCTTTCCTCATTTTCCTTCCAGCTTTTACACGACTTTATTTTTTTCTTCTTTTTCTGCCCGATATTTTTCTAGTGCTACTACTAAGCATATTAAATACATTTTAGAAGATGTATGTTGGTGGTGTATACCAGATACTAACACTAGAGGATATTTTCAGATGCATGACTCTATTGGATAACTTACTGTTGGATGTAGCTGGAACTGGTGGAGCATACTTATTTATATTTGTTTTGGTTGCAAAGCTTAGACCACTGACTTTAAATCGCCACCTTTAATTTACGAAATACAAAGTCTCATTGTTAACAAAGGCCTTAAGATACCTGAAATTATTGTAGATTTTTGTCCTGTATTGTGATTTATAGATCACAGCTGTGTCTTTTCCAGCCTGCCATACTGAAAGCCATAAACTGTTTTTAGTTTTGTACAATTCTTAGGATAAAATTGATGGCATTAAAAATGACAAATAATATATATCTGTCAAGTTTGGACTTAAAATAGACTGTGCCTAACAGAGACAATAGGACCCACAGGCCTCAGTTCTGATCTGGGAAAATAGATTTGAGTGCAAAATTTGCATCTTTTTGTTATATCTCTTTAGCATATGTGCTAAATCAGTATTTGGATACTTATCTAGCTTTATAAAACAGCAATCCTGTACTGTTTTCTCAGGTGCCTGTACTTCTGTCCCACTGCATCCATCAACTGCACCAAACTTTCCAGCTGAGGGCACTCACCGGGTAGAATTCTGCACAGATAACGAGCATCTGGATGCAGTGCTGTCCAAAATCAAAGACATCCAGGAGATCTCTTGTCTCACCACACTCCCAGCCAGGTATCTGCTCCACTCTCTAGTGTTGTATTCTTCCTGTTTGAAACAATAAGTTGCTATGTAATTGTATTTTACTGTTGTAATCACTTTGTTCCTCTGTGCACTGCTGCTACATTTTTCAGCAACAGATCTGGAAACTTAAGGAATAATCATCCCTTTCTGATCAAGCTAAATGGTACCAGCAACTCAAGTTTAGCATCACATAGATTAGAGGTGGTAACAAACAGGAAATTTGATAAGGACAGTTGAGTTAAATTCCCCTGTCTGGCTCTTCCATGAGAGTGGACTAGGCTAGGCTATTACAATGCCTTCTTTTTTTCCTTTCTCAGTGGTAGAACAGCCACTGAGATAGAACAGCCTTCTTTTGTAATAATTATGATGCTGGAATTTTATCTAGTTTCTTAGCAAGCACCGGGCGTATCTTTCCTCAGGGTTGAAGGTGAGGAGCAAACACGAGTCAGTTTGAACTGCTCTCAGAAAGCACTGTTGGAGTTGGTGGCATTATTGTCCCAGAACAGCCTTCTCTATCACAAGACTGAGATTCTCTTGCTACAAAAGGTAACTAAATCATGTATTACTTCCTGTGAACATATTACTTGTGTGAGCTGAGTGCCCTAAACACTGAATGCAGTAGTCAGTAGCACCACAGATTTCCAGTGCTGCCCCATCAAGTGCTCTGAAATACTGGCCTGTGGGGATTTGAAGCCACACGTATTTTCCAGTGCAATGAAAATATCTGTGGCCTGTACTAATTCTTAAATCAGGTCCCGTAGCTGGTGTAGTTAGTATGTTACATTTTCAGACATCACATATGTATTTTTTCATAAAATCCAGAGATGTTCCTGAATGCCCAATATACTCACTTTGTATAGTGTGGGAAGCAATGGAAGCTTCTGGAGTCAGCTCTCTCAGAGTAATTTTCATTTCTTTTCAGCCTCTCCTTCCCCATACTGGAATGGGACGTCTGTGCACACTGAGCGAGCCAGTCTCCTTGTCAGACATAACTGAGCGTATCAAAAGCCACTTAAAATTACCCCACATCCGCATAGCTGTGGGAATGGGCAGGACACTGGGTAGGTAAACAGGCCTGCAGGTAAGACTGTCCATTGGAACTGGTATTCCAGGCAGATAAGGTGCATGAGTGTGTGCACGAGAGTGGGAAATACTGCTCTGCCCTCAGCAGGTTTACTTCCAAGTACTGTGAAGCACTGTTAAGAAAAAGCATCTTAGAATATACATAGTGCAAACAAAAAGAAACTCATCTGTATTTTTAGTGGGAACTTCTACTTTGCACTGATTGACACAGTGAAGAAGGGACAGCACAAATTGAATACAAGATATCCTTTTTCATAATTTATAAAATGACTAACATTTTTTCCCTGCTCAGGATATAATTTCATTGTACATTCCCTTTTGTGACCAGATGATAAATTTCAAAGCACCTGAAAACAGTAAGGTACTTCATGGTGTCCTTATGAACATGTGTAACCATGTGTTGATGAAAGATAAGGCAAAGAAGGTGAAGCAGCTCAAACTGAGGGGTCATTAGTAAAACCTGGAGCAAGCATCCTGTTATCCCAGCTAATCCCAAGATATCCTAATCTCCAAGGAACACAGCTACTGGAATTTGAGAGAGCAAATTTGTTGAGAGCTCATTGTAACTGAGGAGATAGAAGTTTTATTAGAAGCCTCCTTGCTGTCAATTTTACTAAAAAATCCCCAAACTATTCTGAAGCCTTTAATTATTGTCTGGGAATGAAGTGGTGTAAGTCCACTTACATCAACAGTAAAGTAAAAGCAAGCAAACCTTAACAGAATTTGAAAACTCTGTGTTGTGTGTCCCCTCCTTATTCAATGTAGTGTATATGAAGAATTAAATCTCCTGTCACTATCACATACATAACAGCTTGGAATCAACAATCATAGCAAATGGACCAATTTTTAATGGCATGGAGCAGTTTTCAGCTTGCATTAAGACTGGCCTTAATTAAAAGCCTAGTTAAAAGCTAGTGTATCTTGGAAGCAAAATGCTGCCTTAGTTGCATCATTAGTTGGGAAACTAATGATGCTGGAACATGGGAGTCCTGGAAATAGTAGCAGCCTAGTAAGGGGTTCAGGAACCTAAGTAACACCTCAGTGGGAGAGAAACTAGCCATCAGCCAGCTTCTGTGCTGTAGTTTTCTGGAAACTTCCCTACCTCTTGAAGAAAAAAATCTACCCATGACAGAGGATTTTGCTGTATTATCAGAGATGTTATAGGCCCATGAATCTTCAAAGTGACAGATGTATCTTCTCCTCCAACAAACCTACACTAACCCTAAAATCAAGGTGGTAGTTACTGTGAAACAATCAATACAGACATGAGAGCTGAACCAGGTGAAAGGAGTTTAACTGTAGCACTTTGTATCCTGCAGAATCACCAGTGAAGAAAGTTGCTCTGTGTGCTGGTTCTGGGAGTAGTGTCCTGAAGGGAACAGATGCTGACCTCTATCTCACAGGTAAAAGGTTATGTTGCTGTTTCATTACCTTTATAAAAATAGTCACTTGGAAAAAACCTCAACCCCCCGCCCCAACAAACCAAGAAAAAATAAAAAATTTGACTGGTTGGTCGAAGATTTGGCCAGAAATAATTACCTGTTACGTATTTATAATCGAGAAAGTCAGTTATGTATTGGAATGATAGAGAGTAACATTTATGTAGAGATGACATGGATCAGATGGCTGTGTGGCACACTGAAAGTTACCTGGATTAAAACATTGTCATACTTACTTCAACACAAAATCAGTGTTGATGTCAGTAACTTTCAGTGTGTTTCTCCTTTGGCAAAACACAAGGTTATCTCCTCTGTTCCCTACAGAATTCCCTAATGGAAAATGGGATATAAAGCAGTCTACAGACTCTTCCAAAGAAATTCCATAGCATATCTGACCAAAGGGTCACTTACTCCACTGTTCTCTCTTCTGACAGTGGGACAGCAGTGTGGAGGATCTGTAGGAATTCTTGCTCCGTCTCCCCCTTACGGGCAGCCCTGGAGAGCTGACCCTCAGGCTTCCCGATTGCCATCCTCCACCACAGCAACCCACATGACATCCAGGCAGTCCTTCTCCAGGCCGCTCTGTACATTATTATTTCATGCCCACAGTGGCAGAATTTACCACTGTTCAAAGATGGAAGGGAACTTGTGTGGTTTTGTCTCAGCTGTATAAGGGGGTATCAGCTGAAAGGCTTCCAGAGGACACTAGAGCAGGAGTGCCCCGTGTTCTCACTGAGCAGCTGGTGCATTCCCCTCTATGGCCTGTATTCCATTACATCTTCCCAGCTTTTAGCTAGCATTCTGCATACATTGCAAAGACCTGGTTACCTAAACTGCACTGTTAGTCATCTACATGACACTTCTTTCTCAAAATGGCAGGAGAGATGTCCCACCACGACGTTCTGGATGCAGTTGCCAATGGGATAAGTGTTATTCTGTGTGAGCACAGTAACACTGAGCGAGGCTTCTTGGCAGAGCTGCGTGATGTGCTAGTGACCCACCTACAGAACCAAATCAGCATAATTGTCTCTGAGAAAGACAGAGATCCTCTCCAGGTGGCATAGGGGAAAAGAACAGTCAGTCATGGTATCTTGCACAGACCTGTCCAACTGCAAGCTTAACGAAGGTGCTTTCAATTGGTTCAGTACAGAATGATTGTATTAAATGGTTCCTTGAAAGTTTGGGGTGTATTTTGTCATGCCAGAAAAATAAATACTGAGTTGGGACTACCAAAGGCTTGTGTACTCAATTACTGGGCTGCACTTGGATAAATTTATTGTTACTGCTTACTCTTATTAGATACACATATTGGGTAATGATGATACTCAAGGATGGGTTTGGGTAAAATATATAAAACCTGCCTTATCTCCAGATTAAGTTCACACAGTAGTTCTGCTTCAGTTACACCAAATCATGTCAGTGGAAGGCACTGATATTTTAGCTAATAAATTTCAGAAAAAGTACTTAAAGGTGTGAATCACCTGTTTCAATTGAGTGTTTTATGAAGGCACCACTCTAATGCAAATATGGAACACACACACATCTGGTCTGTGTTCTTATTATTCACTTGCACAATGTACCATTATGCAGCTTTAAGGCTTTTTAATAGAGGGACTCTGAATTCAAAAAAAAGCTTTGAAAGGTTAAAATTCAAGGCTATAAATTATTTCATGTGCCTTTGTTACTTTCTTTTAAAAGCAGTTTCTGTAACTGTGGCTCTTGGTTGCAGGATTACTAAAACTGAAAAAGTCATATTTTCACCACTGATAATGCTTGAGTTTTATTTTTCAAGTGAATTTTCTGTTGTTGTGGGGTTTTGTTTGTTTATTTAAGGGGAAAAAATCTCACAGTTGCATACCTTACCATCTTCAGATGGTAAATATTTCCATTACAAATTGGTAAAGATCTTAGCATCATCCTTTTAAGTTAATAAAACTAGCCTATCAAGCAATGTCTCTACTGCACACTTGACTCTTGTTCCACTTGCATTTAAGTGGAAAGAGAAGACTCTGGTGTTATCTGAAGCTACTGAGACTATATAAGGCCGTCATTCTTACCCACACCATACAGACTCCTCAGCAGGCTGAAGAACAGGAAGTGGGAAGAAATTTCTTCATTCCCAAGTCAAGGATGTTGGAAGCAATCCCTCCAAATCCACTGGTTCTGTATTGCTGTAGAGCAGATTAAAACCCACTACCTTCATACTTACACAGTATTCAAGAGACATAAAACTAATGCAGGGATGGGCTAAGTGTGCAGAAACAGCATGAAATCAGGATAAAATACTTTTAACACAAAACTCAAAGTAATTAACTCAGTGTCTTGCATCACAGAATTAGCAGCAGCAAAAACTGACATGAACTTAATGACCTTCTTGGGGGCTGTGTGGGATGTCCTGCAGCCCCTCCCCAGCCCTGTAAGGCCATCTGGTAGTTACCAAAACTGTTTGCAGGTAACTCTGAACTTGGCAGGATTACAGCACTTCCAGAAAGTACATTTCACATCTAGAAAACCAGATAGATTTGCAGTACGTACCACTATCTGGGAACACATTAGGTGGTGTCTTCCTTACACACTCGAAATATACACGAAATCTTGAGTTTCACAGGAACTGTGGAGAGAATCAAAGGACTGGAAAATAGGATCTGGTTGCTGTTTAGCCACAATTTACATTTTTTCAAAGAAATCTCTTCAAGTGGCAGAGTCCTTGTTCTTGAACTCTCTGCCTAACCTACAGAACTTTGGTAAGTCACAATGCCTTGAGCCCCATTTTGGTGACTCTGACAGTAGCCCAAGTAGTGATAGGCAGGATCTGATGCTTTTTGCACAGTTTAAAAAGTTTTGCAGCCTGTAAAATGCAGATGCTAAGTGCCACCAAAAGAATGTTAGTTAAAAAACATTCTGGGGGAAGCAGCTGGAGTACTGTTGGCATGTACTGCTTTTCCTGTCAGACTCTCCAGCCAAGCTAGTAAGGACCTACCTGTATGAATAATGAAGCTGAGAGTGGGATAAGCAGCGTTTCCAACAGAACCAAAAGTCACGCTGTACATCTCTGTTGCTTCTGTCAGTGAGGTGTAGAGAAGGTAACTATTACTCCACTGTAATGTTTTGGTTCTCTTCAAAAGCTTGTATTAAAAGCCAGGCAAACCATTCTTAATTTGATACCTTATAAGAAACAGTATAAAATATTTTTAATGACTGGTTTGAAGTCTGCACATTGTATGAAGATTTGCACAGATATTTGACATAATAATTAAAATGAGGCTTTTGCACAACTGCCACAAGGAACTCTATCTTCCTATAACAAAATGATTATGGAAGACATGACAAGCTAATGAAAATTAAAAAAGTACTTTATTTGATTGAACTACTCCAACACTGAGCTGTAACACAGCTATCAAATATTAGACATACACAGTCCCCGAAGTCTGGCTGGCAGACTGCAGTAGATGGAACTATAGAGTTTCCTCCCACATAACTGAGAAAAAAAAGGTGAAGAAAAGAAGTCCAACTTCAGCAGACTCCCAACCTCTAAGGGCTGGAAAGAAAAGGAGAGCTTGTAAGTGTCATTTAAGGCCTCCTCCAGGATCAGTGGACACTCCTGATGTAAAAAATACAAATATACAATCAAGCTTTTAAAAAACCCAAAAAAGCTTCATAGCCTCTTCATATTCCTGGATTGCACCTTGGAAAGTAGCAGGTAATGACTTGAGTCCATCATAATTTTGATTACCTCAATCTTCTTATAAAAGGAGGTAAATTTGGGGCAAATCCTTCAGTTCTATTGCCAGAATTTAATAAGTTACCCACAGCATCCCAAACCTAACCCCCAAATTTCCTCATGCAGTCAAGGCAGGTCTTGTAGCATTATGAATCTTGGCTTCTTCATACACTGGAAGTTAAGTTTGGTCTAAATGGTAAAGGAGTACTGGAAAGCACTCAGTTGAGAAAAGGTGCACCACTAATACAAACTAAAGCTGTGACCATCTTGTGATTTGCACTGCCCAAGTACATTGCTGCAATCAAACCCTCGTGTTTGGTGAGGTAGACAGCAGAAGGCACAATCCGACCAAGTTTGTTTTTCTGGCTGTAAGGTTGGCTGCACAGATATGAAGGTGTTATCTGAGCTAAAAGACAAAGCAGACAAATCTAGACAAAGCAGCACAAGAGAGGCTGTGCTTACAGAAGTCATCATTGCAAACTACCTGAAGTAGCTGAAGAACAAGCACAGTTCATTAGAATTATTATTTTTCAGTCCAGCAGCCATGGGGTTTGAGGGGGAGAGATCTGAGCAGAGGCCCCTCTCCAGCAGCCTGTGAGAGCAATTGCCGTAGATGCTTTGAGAACACAGGGACATTACACATCTTCATCCTCATGCTCTAAGAACTCAGTCAAGGTGCTGTCATCCACAGGAATTAGTAAGTATTCCACACCATCAGCTCCCTGAGAACAGACATGCATACACACTGTTAACACCAGTGCACAGTCCAAGGCAAGCCACGAGACAGCACTGCAATGCCAGCATTTATCTGCAGTCTGGCCAGCATTCTGAAGGACTGCATTACTAAAAACCAGGAATGTATTTCACTAGAGCAACACTGCCCAAATACTGAGAAGAGTCAGTCTTGAGGAGCTGTGTGGTGTCAGACTAGCATAACCCACCAGAAGATTTCTCATACACTGTGTTCCCAAACCCAGCACGACTATACTGCCTCATTATTATGGTAAATCTGCATTCTTTCCTTGGGGATATACAGGTAGCTATTGAAAGCAGACTGGCAGACTCCACAGTCCATTACTTCTTGCAATCTTCAAGAAGAAGAGACATGGAGGTTGCTGATTAAACAAATCATACTGCATTTTTTACAGCCCTCTATCCATGTAAAAGGTGTTGACAAATTGGACGCATGGAAAGAGTTGCCATTACAGAATTTCAGCCCCTTGCTAGTTCCTAAGTGCTTAGAACATTACAGCCTCACTTAGTAGCAAGTAAGCATCTTTTTTGTATAGTGCTGAATATTGAGAATTACGTTCTTCCCTCAACTCACCCTCTTGGTCCGGATTAGCTTGTGGTCCCTGAATTCTGTCAGCTGTGCCCTGAGTGTCAGGTCACTGTTCACGAGGAAAGCCTCCCGACACTGCTGGTAAAAGTCTTGGAAAGACAGCCCTGGAGACAGAAAAAGGCACAAACAAGAATCTGAAGGTCAGATTTTTCCAGGTCTTCACACCACATGTTATCTCTGCCTGAAGGTCTTGCTTTGGCTTGAACTACAGTGGTGATAGTAACATTCCCCCTTTCAAGTATACAGCCAAGCTAATATTTCAGCAATTAATGAATTAACATTCCAGTCACTCTGTTGCCTAATTGGGAGTTTTAGTAGCACTTTAAATGCACTCCCCTCTCTTAACCTCCAACTCCTCCTTCTTTGCCATTTACATGTTATTCATACCCACTGCACCACCTGTTACAGACAGTGACTGAACATTCCACACGTATCCTAGAAAGCAGGGAAACATCAGAACTCACTTAGATAGGAGCAGCATGGGGGAAAAAAATCTCCTTTCCCTGGTCCACTAAGTGCAAGTTATGCAAATTCATAGTCTTCATTTTAATACTTTTAACTCCACAGCCCCCTATGAAGGATCTCAGTCATGTCTAAGCACCAAAGCAGACACAAAGCAGACACAGCAAGAGGAGGTCCTTCAGAACCAGCCAGACTATTGATTTCCTCACAGAGTCAGACACAGGGCCACTAGAAAGACACTGAGTTAACTCTTGTAACACTTCTGTTGCTGGAGATATAACCTGCACACCAAAATCCAGGGCTGCTGTGAATGGCAACACCCCAAACAGATGACAATAGGTGGGTACTTACCTGGATAGGATGGGTTGTCCTTTTTCTCCAGCTGGTACTGAGCAAGCAGTCTGAATATCCCTCTAAGTGAAAGGAGGAAAGGGGAAAATCAAAAGAAAAATAATAAAAAAACCAATCCAAACCCCCCACCTTTAGAAAATATGAACTGATTTTCCCTTAAGCACAAAGACCTGGTTGTGAATCTCATCACTGGGCAAGGTTTGCAATTCAAATGCTGTTCATTTAAGGTAACCAATCAACTGGGCCTACCATCTTCATCCTGTTATCAGAGAACAGAGATGGTAGGGATTGGGTCCTCAGCAATGCTACTACGAAGTGTAACAGCGTCTCACCTGGCATTGAGAGTGAGGCTGCGCAGGACGTGCGTGAGGGAGCTCAAAGCCAAAGATCCAGACTGTTGTACCAGAAGTGAGTTCTCATAAGATGTTTCTTCCACATAAGGACTAAATGTGGTTGTTTCATACCAAAGCCAGTTGTAGAGACTCAGTTTTGCCTGATCCCACACTAAACAGAGAGAAAAGAAAGAGCAGACAGAATTTGGAGATGTACCTTTTCTAAGGTGTTAAACAAGCATATTAAAATGAACCTAGTTCTACTGTAGGATTGAGGAAATTATGTATGCTTGTGAAATTCAACGTACATAGACCCAGATACTTGCTGTTCCACCAACACAAATCCTCTTCAACAGAGCATTTGCACACATCCTTTTCCACACTTGTTTTACAGAGACTGTAAATCCTTTCAGACTCAACAGCGTGTAAACAATTTCTGGCTGTAGCTGGATGCTCTGCCTAGAGTGGGAGTCAAACAGCTCGAACAATAAACTTCTGAGAGTGTGTGGAGACTTCTCCCTTGAGTGGGGATGCCCCTCTTGAGGCTGAGCTAAAGAGATTTGCCCACGGGTGTTGGTATGGGTGAAGAACATCAATCTCTACCTAATAATTGTTTCTGCTGTCTTTAATCTAACTGCTTCAATGTTGCTTCAAAAATAGTGCACTGTATTAGTAGTTATAGCCTCCTGTACTCTGTAGTAAACAATTCCGATTAAGATCTTTTAGTCTAATCACCACCTTAAATCATTTTAAGTAAATAACCTATTTATATACAGTCTTATCTTTGTATTCACGGATTACAGGTCTCCCATGAATTGTCTAACCCAAAAAACCCGTGAATCCACGACTGCAAATCCCAAGGAAAACCACAAATACCACAAGCGCAAATGCGCGTGTAATGCATGTGTCAACCAGGAAAAACCCATAAATCTGTGAATAAGATTCATGGATTAGAAAACCGCGAATCAATGAAGCTGCGAATAAGAAGGCACAAATAAGCCAGGTATTAACTGTATTTGGTTTGCCATCCATAATCCTATGAAACAAAAACGTATAAAGGTTCAATTACATCTATATAGTTCTTTAGACAGAAGCCATCAACTAAGCCTGGGGCTAAGACTGGGTCCAGTCACACCTAGACTGCTCTCTGAGGAGGCATTCAGAAAAGAAGGGTGTCCTTTCAACAGGAGGGTTGCTCTAATCAACTTTGTCTGAAGCTTCCATTCTGTCCACAACACTGGCTGATAAACAAAACCGTTCAGCTGTAATGATAGACATAACATGCGATTTCTAGTCCAGTTAGTCCCTAAAATCAAAGGGCGCCAGAAGCTGGGAGTCTATTTCTATATTACAATCAGTGCTATTTCTCAATGTCTATACAGTTTTGGTTCAGCCACAGTCCCAATAGGGACCATACACACATCCAGAGAGCTCTCCTACACATCAACAGTAATACATGAGCTAATGAAACAGCAGCCCCAAAGCAGAACACAGATTGTTTTCTTTCCTAGATCAGGCTCACTGAAAACTCACTGAGAGGAGCATTGATGTGATCAACAGAGGCAATGAGGTAAATGCTGGGCAGAGAGGATAGCTGTGCAAGGATCTGCTGACTTCTTTCTCCTCTCAACATCTGGCTGTCCAGGTTATGAATGAGGACATAGAGCTCTAAAGATGAATCTGCAAGGTCAGAATAAAACAGCAGAGAACCAGTTAAAAAAAACTGCATACAAGCTGGTTTCCTATTCCCTGTGCAGGACAGGACAAGCCTATTCCATATAAAACACTCCAATATCAAATCACTTTTCTTGTATGTCTTACTTTGATTCCACACTTGGGGTTTTTAAACACCTAAAAGACTTTTCCTCAATTCACTGTATCACAGCTGCAGTTCTTTTTTTCAGTTTAAGCTTTTCTGTTATACAGTCACCCCCTGACTTCCATAGAGCTGCGTGTCTCCTTCCCTTGTGCAAAGCCCGTAATCTGTGATGGTACTGACCTCATGAATATGCAAATTAAGCCCTGCCCATCACCCCACCCCCCCTCAGCTCCAGAGCAGCTACAGCCTCGTGCTGTGTGACCAGTCAGGGGAGCAAAGGGGGCCTTCTCTGCTCCGCCCCTGCCCTGAGAGTCCCCAGGAATTGGGAGGCAGTGGTCCCTGAGGCCATGCTGCTGCTGCTGGGAATTCCAGGCTTGTGCTGCTGCTGCTGTGGCAGCTGCAGTGGGTTGTTGAGGAGCCACAGTGGGTCTGTGCTTCTGACCCCTCCCCATGATGTTCTCTCCTTGACGTGGGCGCCTGTGGTGCTGCGGCAGGGAACATGGCAGGGAGGGCCCCAGCCCCGCTCTGAGGGGCAGCCGGGCTCCTGGCAGCTGGGGCCTGACCTCTGAGCTGCGGTGCAGGGGATGGGGATCAAGACTTCCAGTCATGGCTGGTAGGGGCAGCGAGGCAACTGCTGTAAATGAGACCAACGCCAGGACCAGAGCCAGCAGCACCATGACTGCAGCTGTGGTGCCTGCAGGAGGCTTCCACCCTGCTGCTGGGCTCGCCTGTTCCTGTCCCGGGGAGTTGGCCCGGGGCTGCATCCCCCACTCCTGTGGACAATGTTCCCACCCTGTCAGGCTGGGGTGGCCCTGCCCCTGTCGAACATGGAGCTACCGCGCTGTGTTTAAATATGGCCACAGCTCGTTGCCATGGCAACAGCACTGCCAGAGCTGGAGTGGGCAGCCACCAGGCTTGGTCCCAGCGGAGGCAGGGCGGATGGACTCCTACAGCCCAAGACCACCGCCAGGATCACACAGAGCAGCACCATGACTGCTTCTGCACCTGCATGAAACACTGCCACAGTCTCCTCCACTACCACCTTGGCAAATGATTGATCTGGCCAGAGAGACCTTTGCCGCTGGATATGGGGGGGGCATAAAACCTCCTCCACAATGGGTAGAGATGTGTCTTCCATCCTCAAAGCTGTGATCCTGCCCTGCTGAACACAGCTGTGTATGCAGCTGCTATGAGACCTGTTCAGCAACAGCGTGTATGCCCTGTTGCAGGGCACACCCAAGCTAAGTTTGGGGATGCTGGCACACAGGACACAGCTAAACTAAGGGGAGTAGAATTGTAGGCACTGTTACCTTGTTGGGGAGAAAACCAAACTGGAACTCAGCCCTAACCCTTAACCTCAGCTTTGAGCATGAACAGCCAGGTTCCCATGCCCCACCAGTCCCAGTCTGCCTGTGGGAGGAAGGGAGCCCTCCCCAGTTGCGGTCGGAGCAGTGCCGCTTGCTTTGTGCAGTAGCGGCTGCAACCAGAGCAGCGATGCCACGCCTGCAGCTTGGCACAGTCCCTCATGGCCCTGTGGCAGCCCTGAGCAGTCTATGAGAGGGAGGAAGCCGTGCCTGGTTGCGGGCAGAGCAGTGCCGTTTGCTCCGCACAGTAGCCGCTGTAAACAGAGACATGGACAGCAGGGCTCACGGGGCTTGTCCCACTGCCAGTGCACAGGAGCGACCGACAAAGTGTTTGTGTTCCCAGAGAGGCGCCCCGTGGGTGCAGGGAGCCTCCCGCAGGCGCATGGTCATACACCGGAGGCCCTGGACACGTCCATTTGCACTGTGGCGAGCGAGATGGGGCCGACACTGCCTGAGTGGTCCAGGGCTGAGGGGGCGAGGCAATGGATGGGGGTGGGTATTTATTTACATATTCATGAGCTTCTTTACACACCAGCTCTTCACAGCGCGCTCTGCACATGCTCAAAAGGGAATTATCACGGGGAAGAAAACCCACGATTAAGTGAACCCTCAAAGAGGCAGGGGTTGACTGTGATCCACTTTCCACTTGGTCACAGCTTTACTGGAAATTACCCTTTTATTTGTGAATTTTTTTGTGACTGAAGGTCATTAAAATATATTTTAGAATGGAAGCCTAAGCACAGTTTGTTCAGCTGCTTTAGAGTTACATAAGTAGGATCTTTAAGCTCCTCTTCACACAATGAAAATGGATTTTCTATTCAGGGTTGGATCCAAAGCATATTAACTTCGTCAGAAATTTTTCCCACTGAAAGAATGAGTCCTGAAAAAAAAGGTACAAAAACCTAGCTTGGATAACGCAAATGGCAGATGTTACTTTCCAGCTAGATTCTTGTACTTATCCCTGTGAACAGCTGATTCCTGAATCAAGAAAATTCTGAAACTGCAACTGTTTTTTGTGCCAATACATACCTGCCTGCCACTCAGACTCCCAGTCAGATCAGCTGTAGTGTACTCCACAACTGACTTATGTACATCAAGGTGGGCACCACTGTTAACCAATCTTTTTCACTTAGTCCCACTAGAAACACTCATCATAAGGTAATGATGGGAAACAGAATGTAAACACTGAAACACCAATGCCATGCACAATAAAGATTCCATGGCATTTTGTGTCTGTATATAAAAGCAGTAAAAGAGATGTTCAAAAATAATTCAGCAATCATTCTGTGTAACAATACATGCTTAATCTTGCTATTGAAACCAATTCTAACCTGCTTGTTTGGCACTGCTGGCCAACAGAGAGGCAACAGCTGGGGACCATGTACACATATATTCCTGGTGCATATATGTTTTCATACATGCTGCATAAATTACAAGCAAGAAAGTATAGTAGCTACAATACACTAAGAAACTCTAACTGCACATGAAAACCATGAGGAAAGATGATGTCCAGGCTCTCCTAACAGTAAGTAGGCCCTAACATTCTTCTGTATCAAGTTAGTCATTTTACCTTCTTTAAACCTTTTAGTAATGAATTCAAGTTGGTCAAGGGGGCTGCGGAAGGTCCCTATATGTTCCAATACCTCCTCTGTGATGGAGTTGAGAATCTGAAAAAGCAAGCAAGAATCCCTGATGAAGGGCTCTGGCACTGAAATGCAGAAAATCTGAAACTGACTCCTTGATTGTCAGTTTAGAGATAATCTGAATTTTACCATCAAACCCCCAAACAGTCAACATAAACAAAAAATTGCTGCCCCTTTTCAAAATAGTGACATGAAATAGGGCTTCAGAGTGATGAGTATCTATCAATGACAGGAATTACTGCAACTCCTTGGAAAATGCATTGGATAGCTTCTTTAAAGTTTTAAGAGAGAGGCAAACTTCTCTTCATTCAAGAATCTGCTGCTATAGAATGCAACAGGTTTCCTTAACATTTTACATTGAAAAACTTCAATGGTATCTGTAACACAGGATGATTAAATAAACCCATTAGCTTTTTCCACACTTACAGATCTCACAGTGATGCTGGGGAAGTATCCATTAATCACAAGGTGAACAGAATCCTGGAGCAAAGAGGTACGAAACTTCTCCAACAAATCACGCTTTGAGCCCAGTCCATAAAGCACAATATTGAAACCCAAGCTGCAGAAAAGTGAGCAAATACACTGAATCAAAAAAGTACCAGTCTGTTTTCAGGTTCATGCATTCATTAAACAAGAAGATCCATTGCAATCTTGCCTCTAAAAGATTTCACGTTTTGTGAGCTCCAGGCTTATATTCAGCTGACAGCTGATAAATAAGATCAGCTGCAAGGAATCTGAAATGTCGTGCGTGTATGCTGGTAAAAAAAGCATTTTAGCAGTCTAGAGGCTCACAAATTTAGCAAATGGAAGAAAATGGAATTGACTAAGAACTTGATAAAGGATCTACAACTCCAGTTAACAAATGTAATCGGCATTCACATACCTCCCCTCACTAGAGATTATATTAAATGTTTACCATGGGTCACAGCAATCACAAGAAAAAAACCAAGCCTTCATACTGGTTTTTCCATTCTGATCCGTAGGCACAACTTCAAAGCAAAATTACTTTGTTCTCATTCTTTTCCTAATTGTTCCACCGAAAAAGAGGCAGCAAAACATAAAGAGAACATAGTAGGGAATTGCAGACGCCCAGTGAAGCTGATTTTACTCACATCCCCCCTCTCTCAGGCCACGTGATCATCTGAGAAATGCTCATTAGGCCTTGGCCTTGACAAACTGCACTGGACTAAGGCCCTCTCCAGCTCCTTAGAAACACTGTCTGTTCCTGGAACTAGAGAGTGTCTAACCAGCATCTGTTTGAGCAGCCTGAGAAATTTATTTTTCTTGCCTGAATAACAACTCAAGTGGAATAATATTTCTGTTACTGAACTTTCAAAGAGAGTTACCAACTCGAATTGCGGCTAGGATAAAAATTGCTATGACCAAAGCCCACTCTAAAGCAAAATTGATTCCTCACAAAGGACACTTTTCTCATAATTCATTTTCCCTTTTTTTTCATTATTCCTGTTCCCTGTTTGTGAATGCCCTCTAGCTTGGTTTAGAGAGGCACAGACAAACTGGTCAGATAGAATGCAATGTTATTGCACTCCAGGCATTCAGCTCAAGGAGTTAGTAGGATATTATTTGGTCTACAAGAAGCACTGAACTCAATTAATGTCAACTAAATTTAAGCAATCAATCAAAGAAAAGAAGTAGCTCCTTAATTAATCCACAGGATGTTGTTGACATGAGGGCAAGTTTACTGGTAGTGCCTTTTTACTACACTTATTCAGTGATTCTCATTGGATACTTACTGTAATTGCAGCATCCACTTGGCAAACAGGGATTCATGTTGCTGGTTAAGGTCTTGAATTTCAGCAGCATAGGCAAGGGGAGCTTTTTTCAGAAGATCACGCAGTGTTTGCTGTGTTGAGAAAGAGATGACAGTCATTCAAAGCTGAGAAGAAACAAGACATACCTGGGGTCCTTAACACCCTCTAGCATGCTTTCTAGCTAGGGAGAAGAGTCTTCATTTTCAGTGCACTCAATTTGTAGTTGTTTCTTTTTTCCCATGAAGATCTCCCTGGCACAGTCTTGCTAGAGACACAAAGCAAAGACTAATTAAACTCACTATGGGAAATGGCAGCTAGAGTAGGACTAGAACAGATATCACACTGTTTTTCTCTTCCTGCTGAATACGGGAAGACCACTACAGAAATAATGAACACACTCAGACTTACACATCCCCAAGCACTGTACCAGAAGATCCCAACATCACAACCCTGCTAATGGGAGGGAGGGCTCCAATCAACACGCTTTGCAAAGGTTCAGGTGTTTGTCACTACAAGAGACTGCTCAAAAAACCCCATTGTCTCAAAAAAGAACCCTGGCAGAAAGGAAATAACGTGCAGCTGATAACTAAATGTAAAAAAAAAATTGCTTCAAAAGAATCAAAGATTAATTCAGCTTTACAGATTCACTGTGATGCTGATGTTCAATGAGCATGGTTGCATGAGAAGTGGCATCAAATCTACAGTGGCCTCCCTTTCTCACCAATTTTAACAGCTTTGCTTTCCCCTCCCTTGCAGCAGAGGACAGTTTACGCTGGAAAGGCAGCTGCAATTTATCAGACAAAGCACTGAGAGACAGAACTGCCAAGGCCACGACTACTTTGAAGCCAGCAGTAGATTTAACACTGAAAGCCTTGATTTTCTTCCAGAGCTGTTATGAAAGAACTTGCTAGGAATCCAGATGTTTCTCTGGGCAGCAATTCCAGACAACAGCAGGCATCAGGCAGTCTGCATAGATGCCATCTTTAAAAACACATATGGGTACAAAAAGCAGTTGTGGGTACAAGGGCTCCAAGTACTGAAAACTCTTCCCTGGCACCTGTCATGTGTGCCTGTGTAGGGTACAACTGCTTGCTTTGAACTATCTGGTGGAGATGGCATATGGAGAAAAATAAACTAATTCAGACACCACAATTAGACCATTCCTGTCTCCCAGAAACTGGATGGGGACAAAGTACATCCAACAAATTAGGTGACAACATTTAGAGCTGTTCCAGTCCTGCAAGTGGCTTGACCCAATAATGTTCAGAGGAAAACACACATAAACAGTCAAGACAGCCTGTAATTCCTCATATCATTTAATTGACAAAAACCTGTTTAGCTGATAATTATAAAAGCAGGTCTCTACGATTCTGCTTCTCTCTCTTTTCCTCCCCTAAAAGCACTTTATCTTATTCTGAACACTGCAGCTTTCAGCTATGATCTCACCTGACAGTGCCCTCTCCCTGCATTTTCCCTACTGTCTCAGGTTCAAACAACCAAGCACGGTCCTTGCTCAGAGCAGCAGTAGGGAACCCACTGCTTAAAATGCCACCTAAATCAGCGTTATCACCAAGCGTGTAATCAGCAAAAACAAAGTGAAAACAGCAACATCAGGACACTTTGGTGAGAGAAATGTTCATCAAATAAATGAAATCTGAGAGCTGTGTGATACACTATGAAAGTACCTGATCCAATCTTCTTTTCCGCAGCTTCTGCAGTGTTCGGTCTGAAGTGAGCACTTTGGAACTACTGTGAGCTTCAAAATATTCTTCCACCAGGTTGCTCTGCAAAAGGACAATAAGATCAGCCACACTCTTCTTCTATCAAGTTATCCCCCTCCCTAAGATGGCAAATGAGAGATGCAAAGCAAGGATGAATAGAAGGGCAAAAAATATTTGCAAAAATGGCTTCCAGAGCAGCATTCTGCCAAAGCTAATCTAGTCAGATGGTTCCTTCCTGAAGAGAGAAAAGGAATTCTGAGAAAGGAACATAACAGTAATTCTAAGGCAGTGTGAGGATCCCTGATGCTGCAAGGAAGTAAAAGAATCAAGTTGAATACCAAACCGGAACAGTAATGTGTTGTTTTTTAGGTGCTACAAGAATCAATTCCTTCATCCTTTATCAATACAAGGTCTCCTGCTCCATGGACATGTCAGAACTTCTCCTTGGGAAGCTGCCAAGGATACAGACTGGATCAGCCCACAGGCTCACATGATGCCTGTCCAACAGGGATTACTCAAAAGTGCAGCAAAAGCCAACCCAACTCATTTCATCTGAAATGAGTCTGGTCCTTCCCCAAAGTCAGGTGTGGTCATTAACTGCTTATCACTATATATTCCTTCACATTTGCTAGTGCAGAATTTTTGCACGCTCACCATCTTTTCTTCCTTGTTTTTTTTAGCTAGGCTGTTTCTGGGAGGAGGTATAGATGCAGCCTTCGTTTTTGCTGGGGTCTTTTGAGCTGATGAAACAGTACTGACTTCTTGCTGGTCTTCCTCACCCTCCTCCTCCGAGCAGGAAGCAGAATATTCACTCTCACTTTCTAAATAGGAATCTGGAGCTAGAGCATAAATTTAAGATTAAAAGCTATGAATGATTTCTTACACAGAACCCATTTTGCACCATCTTGCACTCACATACACTCTCCAGATTTTTTTCAAGCATATGAATCCTAAATATATTTCACAGAAAGGAAAAATCACTGCTTAAGAAAACTGCAAACACACGTGATCATTTCTTTCCCAGTTCTAGGATCACAGAGCATGGTTAAGTAAAGCTTGCTCCTTGATACCAACTAAGAAACATAATCCTACCATAAAAAGTGACTAAAAATGGAGAATGGAATTCCCTGGTTTTTTTAGTATCTCTACAACACTTTTCCCAAATGCCAACCATACAAGCTGACTGCCTTCTAAGGCACATTCTGCAAAGGTTTTGTAAAACACCTCTGTTAGCAGTGTTGATTGAAGAGCACAGACAAAATCTGGCTCAGTCTTGGTCTCTCAACACAAATGAAATAGAAGATGAAACACCATGTACTAACTCTCCTCTCCATTCACTCTGAGCACATATAGCGACTCAGTTACTGGAGTAAGGATTGGAATGCTTTACCATGGATGTCCCAGCCATCATCAGAAAGTTTTATAACCTGGTTCACATTTAAGTGTCAGCATAGGTTAGATTACTGAAAGTTTTGTCTCTTTCGATCGTGTTACTTAAGTTCAGCAACTTAGTGCTTCTAACCTTTTCCACCCCTTTAGCAGAAACCAATTGTAGGAAAAAGGTCTACATAGATTTCCTTAAGGACATTTCTACACTCTCTGCAGGATCAATCAGATTGCTTCAGTCACACTGCTACTACAGGCAGAAGCTCACTAGGAAAAACTCTCTCCTGAAGACAGTGCTTCACTGACTGTGAGAGCTGCCTGCAAAGACTGATCCTCACCTGATAGCCTCTTTCTGAGTCTGTAAGGTGTGGTAGACACAAATTCTTTCTTTTTACTCTGCAACAACAAAGAAAAAACATGCATTAGAAGAAGAAACATACCTCTCCTCTAAATAGCCCTCTGCCAAGCAAAGAGTAGAATCAGGTTACACTTCCAAACTATTCCAGCACGCAGGAAACTGGGAAAGCAGAGACAGTATGAAGAGTTGTTTTGCCATTGAGGGAGACAGAATCAGCACTTAATTCTTTACACTCATGTCTCCAGATGGAGGGTAGAAAATGATGAAATCTTCACCCAAGATGCTAATCTTGGTCCCTCACAAAGCGTCAAACCGAAGTAATGACAAACTGGAAATGCTTTGGACCCCACAGCAGTCTTCTTCCACATCATGGTGTCTACTCAAAGTCATTTGGGAGTGCTCTACGAAAGCAACTACCATAATGACAGAAGACTGACCACTCAGCACACTAAGCCCAGAAGTAAGGCAAAGGGAGCCCAAGCTGCCTGGGCTTATCAGGCTCTAGTGGCACATTTCCCTTACGTACGTGTAAAGCACATGCCTGACTCAGACATGAGATCCAGTCTGCAACACTTATGAAATACCTGATCCTGATGAAGCGGATGTGAAATCATCAGGGAGTGAATATAGCAACTCAAAACAGCACCTCCTTTTTAGGCATATCTCTTCCTGGAACCTTATACCCAAAAAGCTGTGTGTGATGCTGAAAGAAAGCCAACTGTTGCACTCTATAACCACAATTGGCAGTTCCAGACCGTATTTCCCTGTAGCATCACAGAAACCAACATGAACTTACATTCCCACACTATTGTAATTTATTTTTATAAACCAATGCTAATGTAAGAAACTGAACAGCACCAAAGTTCTTGAACCTCTGTTCTAACAGCACTCCTTACAATTAAGGCTGTTTCTTCCTTTAGTGAGAAACTGGAAAGATAAGAGTTTAACTGTGCATTAAAGGATTGTTCAGCACCCTCACTTGTGTGATGGGTACAATGAAATAGTTCCCACCTATGGGAAGCAGTCAAACCCACTATTTGCCCACTAACTCCAAACCCCAAGGTCCTGATTAACTGTACCTCTGGTTCTCTCTTGAGTTACTCCCGTGTAATTGGAATAGGAGACATATCTCTATACTGTGTATTAGGCTTTTCAAGGTCTTTCCTTTCAAGAACTGTAGCAATTGGTCAGTTCAAGTTTTAAAAGCAGGGGGAAAAAAATCCAGACACAAAATCCAAGCAAAGTCATCACTCACCCTCAGCTGCACTTTGTTTGAACTTGAATGTTCTGAAAAGCAAGAAACAGCATTGTACAGAGTACTGTATATTTTCAACAGTGGCAGAAAGCAGTTCAGCAGAAAAACAGGCATTCACTATTCAAAGACACACTGCACCAGAGTATCAGCTCCCTTAGTGGTCAATTCTATGAGGGAAGTGTTTAGCTCCTCACAGGTAGGCAGGCAAGGAGAGAATGAAGACAGCTCCTGGAAGGAATCAGTTAGAAGTGGGAGACTGGCAAGGAGAGTTACAAATAGGCTCAAGTGAGCCTGAAGCTGAGGGCAGCAAAGAGTCAAGTAACAATGTACAAAAAACACATATAGCATGTTTATTGCTGTTTACTCTGTATGGTTTGTGAACAGAAGGCCAGTGATTCTGTAGCACTGGATCACACAATGGTGCCTGCATCTCCACTTGTGTGCCTCTGCCCAGGTGCTGCTTCAGAGAACCCGTGGTTAGTGAGGTAACAGAAATAAATTTCCTCTTTGAATTGTAGCTGCGAATTTATGGTTGTTCCGGCTGCCTGCCTGTGTTGATTCACACAACAGTCATTGTTACTACCACAGAAGGCAGCTTCTAACTCCATTCACAGCTTTGAGAGGCCATCAGCAGGAGGAAAAAGGCTGAAAAATGAGCTAATATTTTCTCCCTGAGCACATCAGACTCCATTTCTTGGCACAAAGGCACATGCTCTTGCCAGTGTCGAACTGCACTGACTTCTCCCACCTGTATTTCTCCCTGCAGCACTGGGTGCTTAAATATTATATAATAGAGTGTGAATTTACACATGAACACCCACACAGTCATACCTAGTTGGTGCTCAACACATCAGTCCAGCTCATAACTCTCTCAAGTGCAAGTGCATGTTTCTGTTGAAAAGTCGTTAAATGTCACAGCAATAGATGAAAAAGAAGCTCCTGTTTCCTCTAGAGCAAAGAGCAGAAGAGATCTGACACCCAGGTGAAGCAGAGGCCATGAACACCAATCAGTAAGGCTTGTGCTGTTAAGCTGACTAGAATACTCAAGCATGACAGGAGCTGGCACTCAAGCATTCACTCCACCACCCAAAAAGAAACATAACCCTCATTCACTCAGCTTCAGTTCCCCAAACCATCACACGACTTACTGCTACTTTCAGGGGGGGTTGTCATCTTCTCAGGGCACTTGGAGTGATCAGGTGCCACACTCTGTTCTCGTGTCTGGGCTAATTCAGAGGCTGCAGGAAACAGGGAGAAGAGAATTAGTTTCACATGTCAGGTACAAGACTTCCAGCTCTGGGTAGTCAGACATAAGCCATATCCTTGAATTGCTCTCTAACTATGTACATATTAATTCCCCAGCTCTTTCAGGAACCACACGTGACATTTCCATTTTTTTCTAACTCTAATGGTGAATGTAATCCTCAGCAAAGTTTTTCAAACACAAAACTCCTCAGTTAATTAATTTTATAAATGGTAGTAGCACAGCACATTTTGCTCCCTGGGAGACCACATGTCTTCAAATCAGAGAGATGTCTGGTCATGCTCACTTAGTCCTTTAAAACTGCTCAGCCGGACATAGTAAAGCATCAGGCGTAGCAAACACATCAGTTCCCCAGGAGGAACGACTTATTACCTCTTTCTACTACTTATCAGTACAGGCTAAAGTTGAGTGATTGATCTGAATGTGAAAGGTCCCCATATCCAGCTAACAATCCCTAGCACTGTACACCCAACAGCTTGTTCTGTGTAACAACACTGTGACTAACAGCCCACCCTTGTATGACTTCCCTCAGTTTCCAAATGGAGTCATGGCTCCAGCAGGGAGCACCAGTGAAACCTACTCTGCTGCAGAAGGAGGTGTAAGAAACACACAACTTCCCAAGACACAGCAGAAGGTAAGAGGCACCATAACCAGTTCCCACACGGTGACACAGTAGCACGATCCCTCTCCCTCAGATCAGCCTTTGCAAGGCGATGTATCAGTAGCTGTGACAGATAAACACTAATGAAGTTCAGACAGTGCTGGACACACAAACTCTTCCAGTGAGAAGAAACAGAACTCAAGCATCTAATTTGGACCCAAACAGTCCACCCTCTCCAGAACTGCCATGTTCTGCTTGTTCTCTAAGTCCACAGTCAGCCCAGCAAGCACACTCAGACACTTTGAGTAGAAATGCCCAGACACACAAAGCTAATATCGCCTTTTCTTGATTCTCTGTTACATAGTGAGGATATTCTCATATCCTTCTAAGTCACACAAATAAACACCCTGCCATCCTTGGGCACCTATATGCAGACTTTCTCTCACCATTAAGAAACTTCCACGTTTTCTTATGTGTTAATTATCTGTATTTCTTAACTCCATCATGTCTTTGCTTTGTCCTAGCCCTGTGCTTTTGTTTCTGAGAAAGACTAATTCAAAGACAGATAAAAGGTATTGAAATACTGCAAGCATATCTTTTGAATAAAAGTAAGTGACAAATCACATTAACAGAATAGTCAAAGAAAGACTATAGCCAGAGCAAAAATGAAAGAAGAGCAAGCAAAACATACCCAGCTCTGCCATTTTAGTGGACCGTTTGAGAGTCTGAAATGAGTAAACTTCACCACCACTTACACTGGAGCCATTTCCCACAGGACCTGTGAAAAGAAACATTACTTGCAACTATGTATTTAAAAAGCACTAATATGTTCTCAGCCGAAGAAAGATGGAATGCAACATTTCACTATATGGCTCAAAGGACTCCTTATACTGCAGGTGTTATATAAAGTAAATATAAAAATAAAGTCCTACAATCATAATCCCCTCCTCTACCTGTTATCACAAGCACAGTCAGAGCCAGTTCAGTCTTCAAAAGCAATTTCACCAACATTGTACAACCCTGACACTGCAAGAATCTCCTGAAGTTACATCTGTGTTAAGTTTTCTCCTGCTAATACCTTGGACACGTATTCCAAGAGCAGCAACATATTTCTTCTCTTCCAGGATCTCCTGAGCTTCATCATCTGGAATAGTCTCAAGCTCCTTCACAAATTTCTTCACACTGAGACTCAGTTGAGCCTTGTCCTTCCGTACTTTAACACCTAGGATTGCAATAAAAGCTTTAGTCCCTTGCTATTTCATTACTTATTACTTAAAGGAAAATCAGTCAGGACTCAAGGTTGCAAACAATAGAAAAAGTTTATTTTTTGGCCCAAGAAACAAGGAAATAGGAACAGCACTGTCCCCAGTGCTGTCAGGTGCCAAAAAAGTCCCTGTCCAGAGTTGCCACCTATTTTTATATACCCTTGCCTCATACATATAGAAATTACTTATGAATATTCATCCCTTCAACATTATATCATACATTTCAACTTTGCTTTAAGACCTTCGACTAATCAGCTCAAATGTTTCACATCCTTGCCCCATGTTTTGACTAGAATCCTCTTTACCATTCAGGGCTGGGAAACAAGACTTTCTTCCCTTTAATATTGCATGTTTAATTTTCAGATCAAGTGAATGATTTTAAAATCTAAAAATCCTTCTAAAATTCACTAAAACTTCACTATTTCACGAAAATCCCTAAATGTCTAAGCTTCTACCTAACTCAATCAAATCTGTAATTTTCTGAATCCTCAAATCAACTTCCTCTGCAGTACTAAGCAGCCATCCAACTTAAAAGTTCCTGTTATAACAAGTGTAACACTGAGACGTCCTGCTAAAAGAAGAGCTTTTAGCGGACCCTACAGCCATTCATCCCTTCTTAACCACTCTGGTGGCCCATTTCAGCACACAGCATCTTCCCAGTCGGGGTGAAATGGCAGTGACCCACATCTTACGTGGTTTTGCACGCAAAGGGGCTGGTGCTTGCCATGCCCTAGCTTCATAGTGAAGGGGAGCAAGTGGAAAATACCTTGCCTGTGGGCTGTTAGCACATTTATGGGAGAATTTAGGCTGAGACCCCTCTGGAGACCGCGTGTTTGACCTTCTGCTCAAAGCAGGACCAACAGCGAACTCTGAGCCGGACGCTCTGTGCTTTTTGTAACGGCAAGTTTTAAGCATCTCCACAGAGGTTGCAAATCGCAAAACTACTCAAAACTGCATCAAAACTCCCCAGTAGCGCCCACCACCCGGAGCCCCGTCCCGCCCCGCCCGCGGCCGGTGCTGTGCCGGGCTGGGGCAGCGGCGGGACAATGACCCCGGAGGCCTCACGCTGTCGCGGCCCGACCCGGGGGCTGCAGAGCCCCTTTCCGGCATCTCACACCCCTCTCCCAGCCGTACCTGAGTCGTCGGCGATGTGCTTCAGCACCTCCTCGTCGGGCACGAACTTTACCTGCNATATTTTTATATATATATATTTCTTTATTTTCTGCATTGCAGATTGTGTCGAGTACTATACATCTCTATTTACAACGATTTAAAATAATTATATTTCTTCTCTGGCAGGTATTTACAAAGTCAATAGTAACTACATTTCACATTTCAACAAGTCGACAGCATGAACCAGCTCAGTAAGACAATTAAGATAATGGCTTACATGCACCAATAACTTGATCTCCAATACGTGCCTTCTTTAGGACTAAGAACGAAGGTTTTCCTTGGTCCCAGGTTAAAGGACATCATACAGCAGAGGTCACGGTTACTAAAAACCCGTTTGGTTTAGTCCTTGGCCAGTGCGGGATCTGGAACATCTGGGGTTCCTCAGCCCCAGCCCGCTCCTTCCATCCCGCCTGCCCACTGCGCGCTGCTTATGCTCCTTCTGTCAGATTACCTACAGCTGAAGGAGTAAAAATCCTCAGAAACCTTAGTTCAAAGAAACGAACCTGGTATGACAGAAAAAAGTACGAAAATAATCTTTTAACCCTTGCAGAATGTGCCTTTTTGCTAGTAAAACTGACAGCAAAGGCGGTATTTTTACAAGGGTGAAAACAGATCAAAAGATTAATTGTCAAGTACACGAATTACAAATTTAAAAAATGCAGCATGGGGTACGTCAATTCAGTTGTTGGGGTTTTTAAATAGCAAATAAAAGCTACTGTAGTAAATCCATAATGTGTTAGGAGTAGCTGATTTAATTATTAAAAAATCTTTATTAGCTTTTTCCTGGAATTTTCGATATGAAAAATATGTTAAATTACTCAGTTTTAATTATATGGTATTTGTCCATAAATAACCAGCAAGTAATATCCATCCCTAAGTATGCACTATCTGCAAGAAAACAGTAACAAAGTAATAATTATTATTATTGTTATTAATGTAATCAAACTGTCTTGTTTCAAAATAATTATTGAACACTGACACATTGACACACACAGACACACCCCAGTACTAGGAATCTATTAATACTTCAACATGTTGGTTTATCCTGAGTGATTGTTAACTCACATCTACCGTACACTTGAAGCCACAAGGTTTTTACTACTTGCATTTTTCATAAACTAATAACATGAAAGTCTAGCACAACAACAGTAACTGCCTGAACAGAAAGAACAGTGTCAATAGCCAGTGTTTCTGTCACTCCCAAGTACTTGTTTCAGAACAAAAGATAAAAGATTTTACTTCCTGCACACTGTTTTTCTGTTTGTGATCAGTTCTGGGGAGGATGAGGACCCAAACACAGAGGATTCACTACTGATTTGCAAGGAAGTTTCCATGACAAAGCACCATAGAGACACTTTACCAGGAGATACGCAATAAACAGACCCCTGACCATTTTATCCTCCAAACCCAAAACCTGTGTGAATTCTAAACCACATTTAAAGAAGCGATTGATCACCTGTTCAAGAGTCAGAATTTCAATTGCATTAAAAAGTTGTATCAGAATGCAAAGACAGTCCCCTCTAAATAAAGCGCTTACATCTTACCAACTGTAAAACCCTGGGAGCTCACAACCAAGTAACTATTCAATAAAACTTGATCTCAGTGCTTTGCTCATCATGCACAAGCTAAAATGTAGGGCAACATTTTACTGTACAAAGTTTTAACATACATCTGTTCCCATCAACAGCTCCTCACAGCAATAGTTTAGTAATCCTTTATGAGAGAAGGGATAATTTATGGACCCATGTTAAATGGATTTGGTCCCTCAGATACTACCTTTGGTAAAATCTGATCAACACAGTTAACAAAAAAAAAAAAAAAAAGGGACAGGTGCAGCCTAGGGAAAAATAAATAAAAGAATGGAAACAAAGATTACATTATCTTTTCATTAAATCTTGAACACAGACAAATAACATGGGACAGATTTTTAGTAAATCCTTTTCTTCAAGTTGTAAGGTACTCTTAGGCTTCTACAACTTGCTTCTAAAGTTTTAATGTCACAGACCTCAACACTTGACGAACTTTCTAGGCAAGTTTATCTGAAATGGCTGTTATGTTTTAAAATCTTCTTCTGAGATTTATTTTAAATAAAATTTTATAATGACTATGTGGAAAACCTGATAGATATCAGTCTTGCAAAATCCACTTACTGCTGTTTTCAGGAACAAGCCACGTTGCCCACAGGTCACCATCTCCCATCACTTTGGAAGAGGCAGGGAAGTATTTTAGCTCTTCAACTGGTCATGGTAGGCAAATTTTGACAGACTGATACATATATTTGCTAACACAACACCCACATCATGATCTGTTCCCCTGAATCACCTACACAAAAGCTTTCCACAGCAAAGTTTATCCAAGTGCCAGTGGGGCAAACCCCCTGAAAATAATCAAAAGAGATTAAGGCCCATAGGCTAGAAAAAAAATAGCATTGAGAATGCTGAAGAGAATATAAAATAATGAAAAATTCTATATAAATCAAGAATGTAATGCAAGCACAGAGGATCTGGGTTCTCTGCTTACCATGCTTGAAAAGGAGCAGTATTTTGCAGTTTTAGTCCTGCAATTATCCTAAACAAGAAATTGAAATAAAAGGGCCATATTGACTCTTCTGATGGAAACTATTTCTATGATATAAATGGTTGTCACAAATGAGACCTAGCTAATGGCTTTAATGCTATATTAAACATGCCAAGGTAGCAGTATCTTTGGCAATCAGAGAATTTCAGAATTTAAGGATGAGATTATTAGATCTACTAATATCAGAAGGATTGTTGTTTTGTGTGTAGTACATACATTTAATTCAAACATATTCCATTATATTTTCCACACTTCCTCCAGGATTATGAGCACAGTACCTACACCGTATAGCTTGGTTTTTATAATTTTGTTCAAAAAGTTATTCTTAGTTCCCTCTTAGTCTTCAAATTAATTTAAATTTGTAAGCCAAGATAAACAAAAATTTCTGATTTGTGACCAAAGTTAAAATGCTGAACACTTAAAAAAGATAGCCATTGGTTCAAGATAGAATAGGACAAGTTCAAACTCTTAGGTTAAAATACAGCCATAGCATAGAATTTTCTATTCCAAAATTAATTTTTCAAAATATAGTTCTCTGAACATGTTATACATTAAATATAGAGGAAAATTTCCCTGGAGCTAAAATTTTCCCAGAACACTACTAGTCTTCATTAAAGTAGTGAAACAAACCACATAGTATCTGAAGACAAAAAGCAGTTAGAATCGGGTTCACCCTACTGCAGAGTAGCTTTACCACCACTGAGATGCAGGTTTCCCCCTTAATCTTGAAAAATATGTTCCTATTTACATACAGTATACACACAGTTGAGGCAATTGATTGTCAGCACGTGACAAATGTATGTACCTACTCACACACAAACTAACCTCACATGGTGAGAAAAACCCCTGTCCCAGTAAACTCCAGTATTCATAAGTAGTGCAAATAAATACTTTGTTAGAAAACATTTTTTTTCACTATTTTGATGACTGCAATTATGTTAAAACTAGCAGGAGTACGTTGGAAATGTTTTACTTAAGACCAACACACTTGCAAACTACAAATACTAGATCTAATGCTTACTGGATGCAGCATGATGTTCAGCAATACACACTGAAGTAGGCTGTTAAAAAACTTTTCCAAATTCACATCAGAAATGGTGTTCAAAGAAATCTGCATTTAACATGGACAGCGATATGGAAGTTCCCAATTGAAAACTAAAGGGATAATACAGCAATTTAAACTGTCATCTTGCAACATTCACTTTAATAACTATTTTTACTCATCACTTTGCTGTCTGCACAATGAAAAAATGGTTCGTCTTTCAAACAAAAAGCTGCTCACAATAAACCCCTGAAAAGGATAATCAAGCATTGGTTCACAATACCAATATTCTGTATTTTTTTAAAATCACAAAGCCCAACAAAAATGAGTTGCAAAATGGCAGCATATTGTCATGTGTATCAAAGAATATTTCATTTTCCCCTACTTGAGTGTATATACATCAGAGTATAGTATCCACACTCCCTCAGCCTAGGAATTACATGTATGTGCGTGCATGCACACATACAGAGGGAAAAATCAGTGTTCTGCTTCTTGTCTCCCTTTTATAATGCTGCAGTTGCACTCAAATACTGCAGAAATCTAAATCTAGTGCCTCATGTCAAGTGCCAAATGTTCTAAACATGACACACGAGTGAATTTAGGATAAAGAGGTTTGATTTAGGTCTAAACATTTGTCACAGGTGTCAGAATGTGTAAGTATGTTTGGTATGTTTTGTTTAGTATTTAGCAAATATAATTAGAAAGTTAGCAGATTACTCCCTCCATTCATATCCCAGACACTTCTATTTCTGCCACAGTACTTTGAAGTGTACTCAATTTATTCTATTAATTTTTTTCTATGATCTTGACACACCTTAGCATAATTTGAGACATCTAGAAGCATTAATGACAAATGTGATACACAGCTCTGCAAAATCTGTTACTGCAGCTGGTTTGTAGATATTAGGGATGACTCCACTGGCAAGATACAGTACTTGGCTGAAAAACAACAAAACAAGCTCCAACAACTGCACTGAAAGGGTAATTTTGAGAAGTTATAGATGTACCACATCAGCACTTGCAGAAAAAAAAATTAACAGGGATAAATTCGAACTCATTTTAAAAAGACTGATGTGGAATAGGTATGCATATACAAGAAAAAAGAAACCAAAATACAATGAGTGAAATCATAACGAAAGGCACATCATCAAAACAAGAACTGTAAAAATACCTTAAAAGGTAGTTTGACTGAAGTTTAAACCAATTCAAATTTATGCATGTACATTTGACTTTCTAATCTGAAGTCACTAAAGCTGCCTCATTTTCCTGAAATAGTTTTGTAATGTGGGACCCCACAAAAAAGAATATTTTTTTAGGAAAGGTTGTAAAATTTGACCTGATGCCAATTTAGGTGTCCTAAAACTCCTAAAGGAATGCAAACTGTGTAAAGTAGAGAATCTTGCTAATGAACAACTCTACTTTTTAAAGTACTAAAATTAAGTAACTCTTAGAAAATTAGCTGACACTTTCTTTCCCAAAAATTTAAGTAAATTTCCTTCTTATGGTCTCCATGAAGGATAAATTTTGTACTTTCAGCCACAACTTAAGAATTGTCTCCACTAGCAAAACTTTATTTTATAAATAAAAGTTAATCATATACAGCTTTTGACATTTGTACAGAAATGTAAGCCTTGTAGCTTAATCTCACTTTGCCTTAGTTCCATCTGTGTGTTACTGGTGTCCTTAAAGATTAATTTCCATTTAGAAACTGTAAGGTTTTCTTTCTTTCTGACAAGTCTATTTACTCTTCAACTAAATTTCTGCATTAGTCCAGATGCCATTTAATTCACTTTATGAATGTGTGATATGAAGACTAGGCTATCAAAGTGACTCATCAAACCACAAAAAAAACCCCTTCATATATTTACATGAATTTTAATGTAAATTTGAAAAAAGAAGTTCTACTTGAAATAAAGATTCAAGACAAAAAAAAATCCACAAAACCCACAAACAAACAAAAAACCAACCCCCTGCAAACCCAAAATGACATTCAAAGACAGACTGCTGTTTGTAACTGCTTATCTTTATCCTTCACAGTGACAGTGAAACCAAAGCACCCACATTAAAAAAAACCCTTCCTGCAGGTTTACAGTGTGTAAACTTCCAGGATATTTTACATGACTTAAGCACGGAGGATGAGCTTTCCCCTTTTCTATCAATCCAAAGAGAGATAGAGAGAGAATGACAAGCACTCTCCTGTGTAACCCGAAATGTGCTTCTGAGCAGTGTTCTCTAACCTAAGTACCAGCCAGTGCCCACACACCAGTTATATAATATACATTCAAGGCTTGGCTCCATGGCACGAGTTCTGAAATTCTAGAGTAGGGGCAATCCACTAAAATAAGAGTTAAAAAACCTCAAGAGATTATATATACCAAGGCAATGAAGTGTGATCCTTCAGGGGGAAAAAAAGGACTGTCAGGACCCCTTTGCACAAAGTGCATCGCTAGAAAAGCATTTCACGCTGAAGCTTCAGTGTTTCCAGCAAACTATTGTCTCTAACCCTGAGACAGCAACTTGAAAGCATGGTCTGTCTGGACTGCAGGATCCCTCAAATGACTCTGTGGTTGAATTCAGGGACGTTAAGAAAGCAGCTGAGAGGGGTAGGGGTGTCCCAACAGCCATGATATCAAAGAAAGCAGCCCAAGAAATACTCTTTACCAGAATACACTTTTCAATTCAGTGATCAGCACCTCACAACAACAACAAAAATGGAGCAGAGCTAGCCACTGTGTCGTGGGAAAGTAGTGTTTCCCTCCCACATACAAACCAAATTGCTTTAACAGCATGGTGTTGTCTAAATTTTAGTCTAAATGTGGAATGACCCTGTGTCCTGGGGGGGAAGACATGTAACATTACAAATGGCTACAACGCCATTAGAAGTGCATTGTAACCTACATTATCAACTCACAATCCTCTCTCCGAGCGAAAACAGCTTGTTAATATACATGTCTCAGCTGCTGAACATCAAAAGCTTCTGGGATGAGAGACTGGGGGCAGTCAAGACAATACTACCCTCATTTTAATGAAGAAAGTGCTGTAGGCAGCCAGGAGCAGCAATGACAATCCCCTCCCCAGAATTGATTGCACATACTCAGAGAGGTCCAAAGTCACACTAGAATCTCTGAGGCACTCCTGGTTCTGAGAAAGAAAAGTCATGATCCAGTAGTCTTTGCAGTACTGTAGACTGAGAAAACAAACCCGTTTCTATTTCTTAACAAAGCCAAAGCATCATCTCATAGGGATCACATTCACCATTTCCGCCGGTGTCTCCAGTCTCACAGTGTCGAAATGGGACTGATCAGCCTACGATGGATTGCACATCACCCAAGGAGAAAGGAAGGCATGGAAAAAGGCATACAGTACGTTATATACTGCTTCACAACCATGTTCACAAGGGGGAAGGAGGATGAAGGTGAGGGAAGAATTATTGCTGTTTCAGTAATACAGTATGATAGCTAAACCAAATCAAACAAGATCACAACAGTCAGTATTTTCACACTGTGGGATGATGGTTCATGTTTCACCTCAGGATGAACTTGCAGGGGATTGAGGGGAAAGAAGGAGTACTAAGGAAGGGAGTCAAAGTTACACCTGGGATATCAGCTGCATATTGAAACTTGGAGATCGAGACTGCTTGGTCAGGGGAGCTCCTGGGGTAAGAAGATCTTTACCTTCCCCAGCTTGGCCTAGTCGGTCCTCCTGTAGGCTGATAGTTGAAAACCGATTGGTGTTGCCAGCTGCCAGATTGGTAAAACCCTCTGTAGCAGCTCCAGTACTGGAGCCTGCCTGACTGCCATTCACATAGTCAAATGATTTACTGGAAGAAGCACTGGCGGTCCTGATCAGGCTCAAACTGTTGGCTTTTGGCACCACCTGCCCAGCAGGCAGGCTGAGGTGTTTCTTAGTAGGTGTCATCTCGATTATATCTCCACCCAGGTCAGTGGATTGGTGCGTGTACTGCTTTCGAGCCACTGAATCTCGAGGGCTCTCATTGCATTTTGCTGCAGAAGAGGTTTCTTTATCCTTAGAAGAACGCCCACTTGTTGTTTTCCTTAAGCTGCCCTTCTGGGACACAGAGGATAGAAGTTTGGTCCCAGCTGGCTGGCTGCTGAGGGAAGCTCCTGATGAAAATCCTTCATCAGCATCATTAAGGTTCACAGACTCCTCTCTTCCGTTTACACCTTCAGTATCTATTAAGAAAAAAAAAGATGCAACCAAAAAAAACCCCAAACCAATCAGAATACACAGTATCCATTCAAGTTACATGAAGACAAAGATGTGCACAGAATGTCAAAACAAACCTCATTCGATAATCCACCTGGATTCCATTTGCTTACAGTTTTTTTGTTTCTAAGTCAATAATCTTCCTGCAATAATTGGCAGAATAACCCAGTTTAATTATAAGTGCTCCCTGAGTTTGATTTGCCTTTCATCTACATCACTTTTATCAGTCAGAATATTGGTCTCAAACTCTGCCTATAAACAAATGGAATTAGGCCCCATTTGGTTAATTTGTTTTAGTTCTGCCTGCAGATACTTCTACATGTGGTTAAAAAATGAGACAACACAAAACTATCACCCTTTCAGACTATTTTTACCCTATTTTGAGGCAAGATCTAAGCATGTTCAGGATCTCTTCCAGTCAGAAAAAGTTCTGTGATTCTGTGGTAAGCAAGCTTCAGAATCAGGCTACTTCATAGGCCAGCAACCACAAGGTTCCAGAGGTAGAACGCTTCTGTTCTTTGTAGCTGGCCCTTTGAACAACGTGACTATCCTTCCTACTGGAGCTTAACTCAATTCCTAGTTTTCAGCATCTACATTTTTCAGGGGGAAGAAATAAACCCAACCCAAAACCAAATAACCCTGGTATTAAGAGAAATTTAATCTCTGGAACATTTCAACGTTGTAGAAGAAGCACTATTTTGACTGGAACCTCAAAGAGAGAAAAAGCCTCACAACTCTATTTCTTAAATCCTTGTTTTCAGTCCTATAATATGATTAGGGTTCCATGCAAAAACTTACTTCTTGTTTCAAACATTTTATCCAAGTCCTTTTTCTAAGCTCCAAGTACTCAAAAGAAGTTATTGCTTTGGTAGAAAATTGAGCAGCATTCAAATTTCAAAACTGAAAATGGAGCTAGAGGTTTTGTTCCCTGTATCTTGTTTCAAGGAGAAAAAAGCATAAATTTTAACTGTGTTAGCAAAAAAGGAGGCATTCAGGCTGTAAGAATTTCGTTTTTCTTTATAAAAGCTGTATATTATTTGTAAGAGACCTGCAGAACTGTGGGATCCCTCCAGCTAAAGCCGCTGTACTGCTCCACCCAACTTGCTGCCAAGGAAACATGTTTAAGTATTTGTTGTGGAATGGGAAAAATGTGGTGACAAGTACCTCAGAGATTGCAGCATTTGAGTGGAAGCTCATCCTTTCATGCTGATTGTTAGCTAAGGAACATTTTACATCACAGCCAGCAGAACAGACAGAGCTTCCAGGGTTGTTGCCACCTGTGTAGCAGGAATACGGCCTGATCCAATTTCACACTTCTGACGAGTAAAGCAAAACTTCATAGGGAGGTTTTATTCCTCTGCTTTAAATTTACTACTTCTTTTCAGAAAACTTTGTCTTGGAATTACTGTTACTGGATATTTAGGTATGTCTAAATCAGACCTCTCTCAGAACAACAAAATGAGAGATTATTCTATGGTTTTATATAGTTCTTTTCGACTCATTAACCTCTCAGAAGCAGAAAGATAATATAGTTCATGTTACTGCAGTCTTCCTTCGTTGGTAAAGCCTTTTAGCCTTAGAAAAAGAAGCTTCTTAGGTTTCAAGGGCCATTATTAAAAGGACGGATGTGTTACTTACTTTAACTTCCTGTAACTATATTTAAAATACATATACCTTTCTCCACTCCTGCCCCACCCTGTTTGGTCAAACTAGGCCTCCATGTTCTCCTTGAGAACTAAGTGTATTTTCTTCCACTACAGTGATATATTTTATTCACAATCCACCACGCCTCCCTTCCCCACCTCCAACCTTCCCACACATATTCAAAGATGCTAATAAAAATAAGACATAACTGGAACATACTGAAAAGCAAGACCACTTTTTCAATTATCAATATTTATGTTTCTTTACACATGCAAGCCTGGGTGAAAGCGTCTTTGGTTACAAGCAGCAAGAGTTGCAGCTGAATTCCCCTCTCAAGCCCTTGTTATTCAACAGAAAGATGTGTAAACTTGCAAGAAGGTAATCTCCAGAAAACACTGCTAAGGTATTTATTATTGCAAGATCATTAGTAGTTTTTAAAGTTGATGTTCAAGCATTGAGTAATGGGATATTCCTATTCAGGCACAGTGAAGCAGAATATGCACACTGAAAAAGTGGCATTTTATCAACAGAATATAAAGACAAGACTGAGAGGGGCTGTTGAAAGCTTTTGGATGCTGCAACTATACACAGGACCATGCTGCTCAGCAGTGCTAAAAATGAAGAAGATAGAGAAGACAACATGCAAGAGAATTTCCCTTTAGTTACATCCACATGCCTACAGAAATTCTCTGGTGGGATTAACATAATTTAGCAAACACATTCTTTTCCTAATACATGTTATTTTTCTTCTAAATGTTGCCCTCAGAAACAATAAAAAATGTTTGAGCCCTTACATATTTTGTGAGGAAAAATAAGATGATGTAATAAAGTTTTCTTACCAATAAGACAATTTGAAAAGGAAACAAAAATTAAAGATCTATTCACTTCCAAGTACTCTTCCCCTGTAAGGCCAAAAGAGAAAGAGACAGTGCAATCCGATAGAAATCCTATCAATTGCGCTACAGTGTATATTCAGGACTCTCAATGCTCCTTACCAGAATAAATTTATCCTCAAATAATTTGTTATTTATGCTCATATACAATTAATCCTGTAGATACAGACACAATGTTCTCTAATGACCAAAAATAGCGCACATAACCACAGCTGCAACTACAGTGGTATGGCATTACTGAGTCATTCTTGAAATCTCCTGCCTTTTTTTACTTATTGGGTCAAAACACTGATCTGAAAAAGGGGTTTTATACACCTTTAAAAACTCACTTTTAGTCTTTTTATCCTTCCTATAGCTGGAGGTTGAAAAGTCACTAGAGGTGATCAGTCTTTCATTGTATTGTGAGATATCAAAACTATATTTATGAGAGGGAATTTTCTAGCTGAAATATTCTGTGAAATCAGCATCAGTAAAATATCAGACTCCTATATATACACACACAATTTTATACTGATAATCAAGCTAAACTCGTTCCTTGGCATTCTCCCAGATGCTATCAGCTGGAGAATTCAGTTTGCTCAAGCATGTAATTATACATCGCTAATGTTAGAGAAATAAATGGTACTCAATCCATTTCTACTGAAGTAAAGCATGTGGAACAATGCCTTATCCAATAATATACCAAATAATATCTATGTCTTAAAACAAGTTAAGACTAAAATGCAATATCTTTATCAACTTCCTTCCCACTTCCCGTCTGTCAGAAGATTCTCTGCAGCTCAAGACTTCTCTATATCCTTCAGGTCATGCACATGCAAAGATGGTAAAATGGAGTAAGACCAACTGAAAAGTGAATTTAAGAGAAGACAGGATCATTTACTGAGCATGCTCAAATTCACAACGCACCAAATAAATTATAAACCCGCACTAAATATGTTTATGACACTACTTTCTACAGAAGCATGAGGTCATAATTATTGTTTGACAGAATCTCTGATTAAGGGTAATGATTCTGTGATAGCACTACATTAAATCTCCATATTATCCAGATTATTGTTTCCTGACGAACAAATCTGAAACCTGTGTAGCTCTTATCTGAATGTGTAAATAAATCTCATTTATGACAACTAAAATCCTTAAAGAGGCTGGAAACACCAAGGAAATGTTCAGATAGAGAAGACGACTTAGGATAGGAGAACACCTGATTTGGTTTAGCACTCATCTCTGAGGAGAAACCAGGATTCAAATTCAGTACTCAAAAGCATGTCTTTTATCAAGTAAACCATCTTTACTCAAAAATTAATAGATTAACGTAAGCAAAACAAATTTCTACCACCTACTTTATCTGTTATTCTTGTCTGCAAAGCAGACATATGAAGTCCTACAGCATTTCTGTGGACAGCATGACTGAGAAAGGAAGCGATAATTGTTTCAAAACTTTTTAGAAACATGACAACTTGATTTCTTCTTGAAAACAAAGTGCTTGTCTTTAGAGCAGCCGGCTCTAAACAAGTTGCAGATATATGAATTTTCAATTAAAGGATGAATGGAAAATAGAACATCAGCAGTTGTGTATCTGTCTTAGATAGACTTGGCTTTTAAATGTAACAGGAAACTTCATTCTTCAAAATTTAAAACCTGCAGACAGGACACTATTGCAACTAAGCTGTGGCCAAATTCATTTATACTGTATACAGTCTACTTTTCAGGACTAAAATCATCTTCATCTGGTGCATATTTTTTCCTTCTTAATATTAAACATGCTCAGTAATAGAAAGTTTCCAAGCAATCCCAATGCTCTTGGCTGTTACCCCTGTCTTTTTTTTTTGCCATGCCAAGCAGTCTTTCACCACATAGATGCAAGCCCCAGGCCAGCCCATGTGATAACAAAAGGTGGTACCTGACCTGGTGTTAGGTAAATAGGGGTTGCGTGTATTGCAAAGAGAAGCTAATACACCCTGGGATAGCGGAAACACACACTAGAATGGAAAGAAGTTCTGCTTGGGGATAGGGAGCCAGGATCCTCCTCCAGCAACTGCCTCACTGACTTCTGCCTCCTCATCTCTGTCCTACCCTCTGTGGTGGCTGCTGCCAAGGTGGGCTCCGGGAAGCCATGCTCAGGGGTCCTGCGCATCAGCACCTCCCCCTCTTGCTCACGTTTGATCCCTAGGTCTGTGGAGCCGTGTTGGATCGGTGAGCCAGGAATGCTTGAGTCAGCCTCGTTTGAGAAGTCAAAGCCATCTGGGATTCAACACATAACATTTTAGTGTTTTTCTATTCCTTTCTTGGCATTCCAACCCCGGCAGGGAAAATAGAAGATTTATGCGGACACGGAACAAACACAGAACACTACCCATGCTTAGATAAAACTTGTGAGAACATCCACAGAAAGGGACAGGTGGGCTGTGCTGTAGACCAGAGACCAGCAAATTAATATAACGGCAACAACGGTGAAGACAAACATGACCTAGAGACCTGGAAACAGAAGACAGCTACTTGTTGTCCTAGACATCCTGATTCAGCTGGAGACCGGAGGTCATCAAACCCTTTTGCATATGACAGAGAATAATAAAAAATAAAAGGGGGGGGGGAAAGAGTACCACAGGAAAAGATGCAATTCCTGTTTTCAGACTCTTTTACCCTCAGTTTATTTTTGGGTTATTCTACATTTATCTTCATTGATTTATGCAGCTTTGTAAATCAATGGTTAATACACGAAGCAACAAAGCATTACAATGATGACAAAGTGATTTCAAAGCAAGCTTTTTGCTACACCTACACTGAAAATGTCATCATGTCAAGGTAAAGATAACTACCTATTTATTTTTTTAGTTCATACAGTCAAACACATCATCGACGTAAGTACTTATTGAGGAAAAATAAAGACTAGTTCTAAACTATGGAAACCTATTTTATGGCCCCCAGTAAAGTGGGCCATATGATGATAGGAGTGTGATGTTCAGTTTTTAGCTCTCCCACTGCCATCAGTGGCTTTAGGCAGCTGGAATCCTATCAAGGTTTGTGTATTAGCATTCATTCCCTGAGCTATTTATGAGGAGAGGCAGTTAATGTGAATTAAACAAGGAACTCAATTACTTTATCCCTACAATTTCATGCTGTGTTACATGGGGGGAAAAAAGAAGTTTTATTACACGTTTCCCACCTTTTCCATTTTCTCATCTACCTCAGGGTTTACCTCCAAATCAAAAACAAAACAAACAACCCAAATGTTCATGTTCATGCGGTGCTCTGAAGATGTAAAATATTATACATTATTATGGAGTAGTATCACTTTTCAAAAACAAATGAACAAAAAACTCCCCCAACTTTTCTGCAAACATTCAAACTCGGAAGCCAGATTACAGTGATGATGATGACTACAGTACAGTATGTGTTTGCTCCTGGCAGAGACAGCTCACCTTCTCTCCTCCAGCGATGACGACGGATAGAAGCTGTTGTAATAGCACTCCGAGAGATCCTCGGCACTGTTGGAGTAACTTCTACTTTCAGCACCTTCTGGCCTTCTTGTGATGCATCAGGAGCATCAAAGGGCAGCGAGTTCTTCATGGCATTTGCAACCTAAGATAAAAGCAAAATGCTGTACTACTGCTATCCTTGATTGCACCAATAGCAATATTAGATCTCTTGCTGGATACAGAAAGAACGACCACGAATTATTAATTATGCCCATCCCTCAAGATGGCCTCATCCCCAAAATTCACAGTTGATAACTACATTGAAAAGTCCATCACAAACCTGTTATCAAAACCTGAGTTGAATTTTCTCTGGTTTTTAGAGGTAATTTATTTTGTTCCGTATTTGTCACCTGTAGTGACAGATAACAACCTATACAAGAAGGTCTTCATCCAAACTAGACTATAAAAAGACAAGGAAAATACCTTTTATGTTTCATGACAAGCATGTCATAAAATGAAGTCACAGGCCAAACCAAAGGGAACAGACTGTGGCCTTGTGCTCAGGGGACAGGACCAGTTTCCACCATACCCTACCCCATACTGCCCCACACCAAAAAAATACCCCAAACAAAAAAACCCAACAAAACCTAACCAAGGGGATTAGACTGCAGGCACTTGCAACCTTTATTTTTAAAAAATGTGCCATCTAAGCAATGAGCATCAACTGATTAAAATACATTCCACTTTATTAGACCTATTTTTCATTGTACATAATAGCATACTACAAAGTCACAAATTTTTTTTTGCAGCTTTGAGAAGAACAAGTGACCTCTTTAGGCTCTGATGTTTTAATTCCTTCTTTAAATTTCCCCAAAAATGCCTTTGTGAGATTAGTGGCTTACTTTAAAGAAGAAAAAAAGCAACTTTCAGTAATGTTTCCTAGTTTACAAGTAAATTGTGCAAAAAAGCCATCTTCATTGTACAGTATTCTACAATAACAGGAGTTGATGCCCACAAAATATTACTTAAAGCTTAAAAAACCCCACTCAAAATGCAAAGCACAAAATGCAGACACCTTGATTTTTCAAAAATCTTACTGACATTATACAACTAACCAGCAACAAAAATACAAGCCCTAGAGAACTGGAATGGCAGCACTGTAGGTGATCCTGAGCTCCAGCTATTGTGGTGATCCTGTAACTCTACATTAAACATAATTTCCACTGCCTTCCTATCTGCCTTTTAACCAGCAATACAGATTACTGGCACCACCACAGAAATGCTCCTTATCATTCTGCCTCCCACTCATCCAACGTTTTCTCCCCTTGGCTAACCAGTTCTCTCAGCCTAAACATCTTTTTTGTGAGCTGCTCTCCCATTTACACCTGGGCCTCTTGCAAGAGGACAAACTGCATTCATCCTGTCCCTGATGGCAATACAGGCTTCAGGAACTCAATTCTGCTGACTGAACCAAAGCAGATCAAATTCAACATTATACAGCTGCTTGCCTTCTCATCAATTACTCACTGGAGTTGCTACATCTTTAGAATAGATACCCTTGACAGTATACAGGGGGAAAAAACCAAATCTAAAATTTAGTAGCAAAAGGCTTCTGCAACAGGACTGGAGAACTGACAGGGCATTTCTGCTTGCTGAACCTTTTAACAGTTGACCCTTTCTAACAGCATAAATTGTACTTCTGGGGACTGAGGAAAACCATACAGAGGTAAAAATAAGTGCAATAGTGAGTCTTTGAAACAATCTAAACAACCAGTTTGGATGAGTCACAGTCCTTGTCTGACAAAAACACCCCAAATCTACAATTTTTCAGGATGCAAAACCACTTGCTCACGATGTCTAATCCATCACTGAACGGCAGGAAAACAAACATACAGCACAATTCAGGCTTGGCAGGCCAAGTCTGCATTGATAACAAAGGAGAGTTGGTTTCAGGCCAGACATCCACTCTTGCCTACCAGAAAGGAGGTCTAACGAAAGAACATTCAATAAGAGCAGTAAGTGCTTCAATAAAACACACTGGACAAAGGTGCTGTCACAACATGGATTTGCTGATCCATGATTCTTGTGTACTGAACTAGGACAGTCTGTGTGTCTGCTCAGAAGACAGGGATTTATGTCGGAAAAAAAGCGCAGAATTCTTGACTCAGAGGAAAAGACTGCCAGGAGCTGGTGTACTCCTCAGTTCCAGGCTGGTAGTAATTCTGACTCTTCATGATTAGTTTGACTCTGTAGAAACTCCTACGTTTGCTGACTATGAAACCAATATCCAGGTTTTGTTAACAGAGATACTTTTCTTTACACAGAAAAAAGCACTTCTATGTTACAGGTATTTCAAGCTTTCTGATGCTGCTATTCCAGTGGTTTGGGGGTTTTTTGTTTGGTTGATTTCTAGCTTGCTTTTTTTTTTTTTCTACAGGCAATAAAAACTTAAGTAAATAAGAGCATGAATCTACTACATTGTCAAAAATATTTCTCCAAGAGACAAACTCAAACACAGGGGCCGTGATATTCCTCATTGTGATGATTATTGATGGTATTCCCATAATTACACAAATACCCTCAGATATCTAAACATAATCCTAATGGGGGGGGGGGGGTTGCCTGAATATTAAATGGAGTTTGAAGAATTTGCTGCTGTTAGGAAATCCTAAGCAAAAACTGAACTTGAAACAACATTCCAGATGATATTTTATTCAGTGCTAGTAATTTTAATTATAGAATACAGAACTATAAAATGCTGCTAAATTATATACATCATTTGAAGAATGCAGGAGATGAAAGGGCTCTAGTCTTTGAAAAAGTCAAATTGCTTGACTATACAGCATGAAGGCAAGGACATGCTGGCATTTTTTTTTTTTAAACTGGTAATTTTGTAAAGCTGCTTTTTGAAAATTATAGTAAAATAAGACAGGAAGCAGATCTGCATACATACGCAGGAAAAACCTGACAAACCATGAAGGGGTAAAAGTTGGTGATGTCGTGATGTCACCAACAGCAGACAATGGAACGGACAAGCAATAGGAGCTATTGAAAAAAACTAAAGCCATTCTAGAAGATTCTTATAATTAGAAGAAATCTCTAAAGACAAACTGATTAAAAGTGAACAATGAAAATTGTCGTATCATCAAGTTCCAGATCCTCCTACACATCTTTTAAATGTAGTAGTTTGATAGGCTGGCCCAATTCAGCAGGTTCAATATTTAATTTAAAACTTTCAATCTGATGGAGTGATGAGTCATTTCCAAAAGGAACCAACTACATATTGTAATAATTCAATGGATACCAGGCATTTTAAATGCAGAAAGCTGGTAGATAAAATTTACAGCCAATATTAAATTACATAAAATTATTCTTGATGAATTATTTCAGAAAAGAGTGATCTCAGATTGCTACATAAAAAGATTTTTCCCAATCCACTCCTTTCTCAGTTATGTAAAAAGCAGTGAAATTTTATTGCTATTTGTTTGGAGGGTGAACTAAAGGCTTCTAGCCACAATTCTGATGCAGAAACTGAGACAGCAGTCTCTTTTACTTTATTCTGCTTAATTTTCCCTCTTTCAGTTCTCATCCCTACATCTGACAAAAATTCCTCCTTCTCACTGTCAACTTTCTCATCCTTCCCAATCACATCTACCTGCATCCAGCCCAGTTTCACCCCTTTCTTCATTCCTTTTCTCTCTCTTTACGATTAGAGCAACAAGTATACTGGAAACTGGAAAAAAAAAAATTCCAACATCCCAAACAATCCAGACCACTCCATTTTATTGCTGCTCCTCCAATGAAGATAAAGATCTGTGTGACTTTGATTAGACATAATCTGGTATTGAAGCTGGTATTCCAGCTTCAGCTCCATCCTATTGTTGAGGGTTTTTAGTGTGTTTTCAGTTAAACCACACAGCTTATTCTCAGCCATGAAGCAAAGAAAACACCACTTTTGCAACCACTGTTCTGTGACATGTAACTCTTCAGTTAAGCCTCTTCAAAACACTCATCAGTAGCTTATGCCGAAACAACAAACATTTTGAGCCAACTGTAATCCATTAGAAAATCCTACTTTTCAGCACCAATGAGTCCTAGGAGATCCCAACACTCCAGCTTAATACTCAAGCAGAAAAAGTATGGCATAAACAGCTGTGTTGGAAAAACCCACCAGCTGTTAACAACCACTTGCATTTGACAGTGCGGTGAATGGCCACAAAAGCTTTCATTACCAGTCCCCTTCAGAAACACATCCACACTCCTCGGAACCAAGCCCATAAATCGCAAGGGATCGTTTCTTACCAGCAGAGGCTGTGAGTAGAGTTCAAGCTGTGCTCTGTAAATTATGTCCTCCAATACCTCCTGGCCAAGTTCCCACTGACCATTATATCTAAAAAGTAAAGATAAATGTCTATCCTTCACATCTTATGAAGACAAACTTGTCTCTTTTCTGCCCAAATCCAGCTCATCACTTCTTTGCTTTTGTAGAAAGTTCATCAACTGTATGTATACCCCAGCCCCTTCACTTCTTTTAAAAGTGCAAAACAGTTTTTATTAACCTCGTTGGTATAACAAGAAAGCTGTTCCCTGTCACCTCCATGCAAGACAAACTGATGCCATGTTCAAGACAAACTTAAAAACTAAAAAAAAATGGAGTCAGTATGCAAAAGTTAATGCTACTTAGCAGAAGAGAATTTCCACCAGAAATGGATTTTTGCTACCTCAGATGCTACTGACATTCTTGAGGTCTGCATTTTATCAGTTTATCTTGCCATCCAAGCTCATCGTGCTTGTGAACAGAAGGGATCTGGTGGTAGTGGGAACTTGGGAAAAGTTGAAATCAGAAGCCTAACTCTCTTGAGCACCTGCTGCTCAGCTTTCATCACCTAATTCAATGTTGACAAAATATTTTCAGATTATTGGTTTGCTGAATAAGCAAGTGATGGGAAATACACTCATCAAGTTATAAACCTGTGTTATGACTTTAACTGTTTTTTTAAATTATAAACTCAGACCTTTCTCTTTAGGGAAAAAACCCCATCCACTTACATGGCGTAATAGACACCTGTGAGCAGCTGCACCATGAAGTCAGGGTCTAACACCACTCTACCACAGTGTTCTTTCCAGCGTTTCTCATGCTGTCGTGGAAATCCACTCACACACAGCCTGAAAAAAGCAATATGATAAGAAAGTGTTAATTCCACAAAAACTAAAAATGTCTTTATGTGAGAGCTATCTTAGTTAATTTTCAGATTTATTTTTCAAGCTAAAAATCCACAACATAGACCATGTTCCTTTCTTAACCATTACAGCAGTTTTCTAACAGTGCCTGGAGATGTGGCTTGCTGAAAAGCCATCAACCCTACTCATTTTCTACAGCTAGCTTCTAAAGAGTGAGAGTGGCAAGATGTTCTCTACTGCAAGCCACTAGACAGGAGACTAAAATTCAGTAACTGAAACCAATTTTCTTCAAAGGAAACATTTCAGTGGTACAGGAGTGAAATGTGTCATCTCTCATCTAACGCACAATGACAGCACACAATCACCTCTTACCTAAAGTTAGGTAACACAGGCACTGCAGTCCTGAGAGCTGTTCTCAGCTGCCCTCTAAAAAGTACCTCTGACCCTTGAAAAATGGGCCTACTGCTCCATATACAGTCTCCTTAAAAACCAGATAATTCACTGTATCAGTTTACTATCTGAATGTTCATCATGGAAGCAACACATGGCCACCAATGCACAGCAACTCCTGCACTGTTTCCAAAACAGAAGTCCCTTGTGTATAAAACGCTGTCTCTCTTCTCTGCTCAAAGAGAAGATCTAATTTTCAGATGCAGGAAAATTCAATATATTTGGCAAATGTAGCATACCTACAACTCAAGTGAAAATGATGGAGGCATACCAAGAACTAATCCATTCTCATCAAAAAGCACTTCTTTTACTGGATGAATATTTACAAGTCTAGATGCACCCTGAAAGGCTATTTCAAATGTCTCACCTGGAACCCATTGTACAAAGTGATTGATAAGAAGAAGCAGGCATATAGACAATAGCAGAATTGTAGCACAGCATAAGAAAGCTCAGCACCTCAAACCTGGAAAGAGACGAGAGCAAAACTTTGCATGGTTTACATTCTTAATATTTCATCAATATTTAACATAAAAAGTCTACAATTCAGTCTCAAAAATACCCCACAGAAGTGTCAGAAGTAAAGACACACATCTTTAAGGTCTATCATTATGGTTCATTAACTTGAAGCAGGCTAACAAAGGGTCACTATAATGCCTTAAAATTATTATCACTGAAAGCCTTTTGTATATGTAGGAAATATGAAGGAAATGGGACATGGTATAATATCTGGAGAAAGTTATAGAACTGAAAATGTCTGCAAGGCATTCTAAATAATTCTATCCATTTTCCCAGAGCTGTGTTTAGACAGGTAAAGCTGGCAGTCACTAAACATCAGGACAATTTCTTACATCCCAAGTTCTGTCTGCCCACTTAACTCTCTTCCCCTCCTCCTGTGGAAAATGAAGTCACAGCCCCAGATCCAAAGTTGAATTCTGTTATACACCAGTCAAACCCAAAGATAGCCCTGACCTACACAGAAATGGCAGTGAAGTTACTCTTCTAAATTAACTAGTAGGAGAACACACAAATTTGGAATAAAGAACAAAAAATACCTTAAGATTACCAAGACTGTTCTCTAGATTTGTTTCCAAGCACTTAATGCTGAGAAATGATGGATCACATAGTATATTTGGACTTAATGTTTAAGGACTTGCCTCTTTAGTGATGCACCTTTAATGTCAGAGTACATGACCTACCGGTTCTGTGCTGTGAAGGTTTCTCTTTGAGGATGAAGATCACTGTAAACTACTCTGATGAGATCATGCTGACTTAGTGCTCCTTCAGTTAAAGCCATGGATCCAATAGTCGAGGGCTAGAAGTAGGTGGTAGGAGGAGGGGAGAAAAGAAGGCATGAGTGAAAGATCAAAAAAACCCTTCTAACCACACAAGCCAAAAGACACACTTATCTTGTGAACTGTAAAAATGAAAATTACTCCAGAATACAGTAAATCTAAAAACATTATCTAATTTCATTATTATGAACAGCATCCACACTTACAAGCAAGAGAGCAGGTGAGAGAAATTTTCAACTCTAATTCTTACTTATTCATCTATACTTATTTTGCCCTAACAGCAGAGAAAGAAAAACACAACTCTCAGTTCTGACTGTATTGAGGAGCTAGAAGACAGAAGACTACTTTATACTAACACAGAAGAGGCAAATAACCACAGCTACAACTAAAACATCACTAACCTTTATTAAAAACAGGCACTGTCAGCAAAGGTTTTTCAACATTTATATTCCTTTTCTTCTACTAATGCTACTGAATTCAATTACACTAATTGTAAACTACTGACATTGAAAACTTACTGCAACAAGGTGCATCTAAAATGGCCTGTGGCATCAAATGGATCCAGTTTTCATTCCTCTAATAGATCCAGTTCTAACTTACCACAGCAGCTCTCTTACCTCATGATATATTGAGGGTTTAGATAGCGAAGGGATGGTAAAAGATAAAACTTTGTTGTTTCCATCTTTGTCAGCAATTTCCTGCATTAAAAACAAGACCAAAACCCAATTGAGAAGTAAGGAGATAGGACTTGAAGCAACTTTCAACTCTTGGAAGTTATTTAACAAGTAAGTTAAATGTCCTGATCTGGTAAAACTATTAACACCCCAAGGACTCTGTGCCTTTGCAGAATATGAGCAAATTTAAATACACATTCAGGAAGGGGGAAAGATCTCTACCACAAACTGCTCTGCAGAATCAGTCTGGCACTTGCTCCTTGATCAGTGTGACTTCATCAAAAACAAACATACAAACAGGAACAAAAAAGCTTTTCTAGCCCACCTCAACATTATAACATTTACTTTTAATCGAAGTGCATAGTGGAGCAAAACTAAACTTCAAGCCCAAAAGCTACTGACACACAAGGGCTGATGAGTCACTTGCTGACAACAGACAGTATTTCATAATAAATGCACCACAGAGAAAAGGTGAATTCAAGGGGACTGGCAAAGTTTCCTCAGGCTTCCTATCAGCAGGAATACACAGAATGTTTTCTCACAAGGATTTCAGACTGGTCATATTTTATAGTTGCTAGGTTACTACACGAGCAAACCCAGCTGATTTTAAAAGAAAATATACTAAGAGCAATTACATAAGACTACCCCAAAAAGGAGGCAAAAATCCTGCCATTGCACTCTGTACAGCAAATTTTCAAACAGTCAGCTCCAGTCATTCCAGTTGATGTGAAAATTTAGCCCAAGGTAATTCCATATTTTTAGCAGGCTTTAAGGATTACAGTGGGAAGAAAGGTCACAGAATTTAGCAGAATGCAAAAGATTTATCCTCATCTTTCACTTTCCAAGTACTGAGAAATAAACTTCACTCCTTTGGTCTCAGTATAATATGCAGAAAAATATCAACTTCATTAAGGATAAAAATAGTGGGAGCCACTGTCCATTTTGAGACCTTTTTCTTCCTGAATCTGGAGAGAATGGAGAAATTATTCCCCTTAAAAAATATGAATCACCAACATGACCTTCAAAGGAGGTGCAGAAGAACCCTCATAAGAAAACAGGCAAAGATAAACATGCTACTTCAATCCAATAAACAGTACCAAAAATCAGGAAGCAGTTTCCAATGCTTTCTTCTATCAGAATAAACCTAAAATAACTAAATCTTCCAGTTGTTAGAGCTGACCCACGGCTGCACAACTAGAACATATTTATTTTTAAGAATCACAGTCTGGCTGTTCTGTGTATTGTAACGTTTAGAAATATAATACAGAGTTTAAAGGGTGGGTTTACAATGATAGTAGACGGAAGGGTGATGTTTCAGTAGAATATGTTTTAAAGTCCTGTAACACAGAAATTCCCATTAGAGAATGCCTGTTGTGGCAGTACTGCTAAATTTATCAAACAGCCTTATAATATTACAAAAGTAAATATTTCCAAGTTAAGATAAAGATATAAAAAACTTATATTCAACAGCCAACCTTAATAATTTACAGATATTTTTACTTATTCTTAAAATTACAGTTCCCCTCAAGACAACTATCTGACTCAAATGTAGACATGTATGAATTTAAGTGCATGTAAAGTGGTTTCATGTTCAAATCATCCCTAAAAACACACTTGGAGTAAGTGGGACGGTGTGGGAAGTGACACAAAGATTGTTAGGCCAATACACTTGATCAATCATAGAAAGTTGTATTTTGGATCATTGAGGAGGGCTACCTTTATCCTTAAAAACACAAGTATATAGCAGTTTGAGAAAGTCCATGATGATACTAGAGGTGAAAATGTTTAGCCAAACAGAAAAAAAGGTAACTGCAAAACATGAAAAATACTTCTGCAACCACATCTTTACTAAACCTTCATTACATCACCTTTTCCTCCATATTAAATATGCTTTCATTTAAGTATATTTTAAAGCATGCTGTTTCAATACTTCATTCCACGTGGTCAGTGATCTCCAACCTCCTCACCCTTTCCCACTCACTTCACTTACCAAGTTGTAAATGCCGAGCAGCAGTGCCTCAATGCAGCCATTGCTCTGCCTGTCCCTGCTGGCAGTGAGACGCAGGTAGACCCAGATCAACTCCGGCAAAAACTGCAGCGTGAACCTCTTGAGCCGAACTTCAGAACTACGGTAAAGTTCAAAGAGCTGGTGGCAAACAGGCTCCAGGAGCTGTGGAAAGGCAAAAAGGCCAATGACTTACTGGCAGGCTTCTCTAATAAAGGAGAGTAAAATAGCAAATACCGGGGCTGTATCATATAGCCACTGCAGCCATTAAAAATTACATTCCTTGATGGTGAGTGAATGAAAATGGTATCTACATTCCTTTAAAGGAGATTCACAAGGACAGACCTCGGGGGCATCGTATGCAATATTGGGAAATGTGGCCTTCCACAGCCACTACCATGTGTGCTTTGAGAAGATTATTCTCCAGGGCTGTCAGCGTGAGACTTGCTCTCGATACAAGTACCAATTTAAGGAGTATGACAAACATGTGGCTTGAACTATGTGCACTGTAAAATTTTGAAACTGCAGTTGCAAGATAAAAGTATAAAGGTTAAAGATTAGCTGCTAATAACAAGTCCATTGACAGAAACATGGGTTAATTTCTTACCTACAGCTTTTTAGTTTCAAACTCAACCAGTGTGGATGTGTTCATTACAATGCAAAACTGATCCTTCCATGTGGAGCTGCACTTCAGGTTTCAGTACAAGAATCAAGTTTGATTACTGATACAAGCACGAGACAAACCTGCCATTTTAAAAGTCTCAGTGCTAAACCAACAGTTAAGATTCATCCATGGATTTGCTAATGAACATCAAACAGCCCCATCCTTTCCCATGGCTAATCAAATTTTAATACCAAAATCAAAAACCAAGGAAAAAAATTCTGAAAAAAAATTTTAAATTTCCATGATAATTTTTTTAATGTTTGTGACCACGATCTAACAATGCATTCAATTAAATGGGAATGATCTGACCTAAGGAAAATACTCCTGGGATTCGCTATCCAAAAAGACAGAGGCATACAGGTAACTAAGGCATGTCTGTTCTTACAGAGGAGTTAAGAGTCAGAAAACAGAGGCTACAATCTCAAATAAGTTTTCGTTCTAACAATACATGCTGTATATAGGTCACCTATACATACACACACGATATTAAACATAATTTTATACATGTTTTGAGAGCAATAAAACCCCTACATTTGACCAACACAGCAGCAGTTGCATTGGTGAGACAACAAGGCTTAATCAGGAAACACTCAGTGTAGAGCAGATCAGATAAAGTGCATCTGACTCCTCTTTCACTCCTGGGATATGCACCTTAGGACTTCCAGAACAGCATATTTCATGGAGTTTGGTGCATTGCTTGTTCATTGATTGGACTATTCATCGTAATCTTAGTACCAAGAATTTCCTGTAGAATTCACTGTCACTCTCCTGCTGTGCCGTACAAAGACGCACTTCTGTGGTTTGTTGTGAATCATCTATCCTCCTAAAACATTTAGATGTCCTTGGCTAAGACCAGAGGGACAGACATTTCTGCAAGTAACTAGTCTGAGTGCTTGATAAATGTGCAATGCCAGAAATCTGTATGAATGTACAATTTCACATACACATATTCAGACTTGGGTATTGAACACAGTTATATCACAAACACAAACCATAACTTTGACAGAATTGCCTAACAAGAGAGCTGCCTTAAGAGAGCATCACCAAAGAAACAGCAACCACGTTGGTGGTTTCATTTTTACCACACAATATTCTGGTCAGGGAAGCATATTTAAACCACTGATTACAAAGCCATAACAGGACATTTATGTAAAATAAAACTCTGCAGTCAGAGAAGTCTCTTAAACAAGACTCTGGTGTAAGTACCTTGTGTAACAAGGCTTCTGATTGACAGACTTGCTACTCTAAGCTGGAGGCCTGCTTACAACAGAGGCAAAGAGACTCCACACGAGAGGGAGGGAAGAAAGCTGTCAGTGACAGTGTTGATACACAGTGAGAAGTCCAATCATTTGGAACACAAAGATTTTTGCAAGTCAGATATATATAAAATAACTCAACAATTTTTGTTTAGGGGTCAAGATGAAATAAAAGTCTGTAAAAAATTCCTACTGCAATTATTATTTGGAAAAAAGTGGTACAACTTTATGAAGCTGGGCAGGTATTATTTTAGCTTGCGTATATTTATTCCAGTATTCATATATATATAGCAACTTATGTTCAACAGAGGCATATCTTTTCTTAATTAATATTTACTTAGAAGAAACTCCTATCTGAAAGTGACAATTATTAAAAACAACCGTTACAGTGAATGTTCAAATCCTCAGAGACAGAGCTGTATCCTTGTTTTATGAGAGGCCTAGCACATTCCAGACGTTCAAATTAAAAAGCTGGTTAATAAATAATTTGAAAACTACTAAAATAAATCTGTAGATTTTCTTTAAAAAAAATACAATCAGGAAGCTGGTGTAAAGAAGGAAATCTCTGAAAACAACACATACAAGCATATCTGAAAGGAGATGACAAGTGCAAGAAAAGCTAAAAACTATTATCTGAAGCCAGATATATTCAGCAGCAATGCTATAAATAGTACTTCTATTAGATTAGAGATGACAGCAGCCCAAAGCTCTTTTCTATTTGAAATTAGCCAGTCTAATCCAAGTTCCATTTCAAACAGTGGAGAAGAAAAAGTTACTGAGTTTATTCTACCTACTGTCAAAGGAAAATTTTATAAATTTACTCCTTTAAGTGAAAGTATGCTCCCTAGAAAGATGCAAGCAACGTCCAGCAACTTGTGTGGCAAGCATGCAAATTCTCCTCATTTTTAGAAGTTGTCACACTTGTGCAAAATGCTTAACAACTGCACATTGCTAGTGAAAATGTACAACTACTATAGTGCTTTTGGTGCGTTCAGAGCTTTAAGGCCACAAGAAAAAGCTGTCACCACAGCTATTTTCAGAAACATGAACACCCAAGGTTTTCCTACCCAATGATAGGATATGATATTCTCCCACCTGGAAACACAAAACTTGACACTGTAGGAAAGAACAGATGCTTTCCTCACATCTTAAGTTATTTGGATTTTCAAAGAGCCAGCCTCTTCCAGTGAATTCTCTGAATACAAATATTGAGAAGACACTGGATAAACAGAGGAAATGGAGCTGTTGTCATCAGTAGTGTGTGTATATGTGAATTGGCACATGCTTTTTTAATTCCAAAGATCTTTCAGTCCAAAGTCAAAGCAAACTGAACAGCACAGTAGTCAGCACAAAAATCCATTGTAAAAAAACCCCTCTCATAATCCTATCTCATTCCTGACTTATAAACTAAAGATTTACAATTAAAAGATCTTTCCTATTTGCATAAACAGCAATCAGCATCATAAACAAATGACATTTTCACTGGCTTAAATACGCAGAAAATGATATAATTTGCCATCTTCCTTTTTATACCTCACAGAGATACAAATCAGTTATATTTTAAGTAAATTGATGAATTCCTTTAGTTGGGCTTATTTTACAAGTTTGCCGAATGTTAAGAGTCATATCTTAAAGTTCAATACAATGTATCATAAAATGCAAGGCAAATACTGGAAATGCTTCCCTTTTTTAAGAATTCAATTGGGGTAGATAATAATGTACCCATTTTAGGTGTAACTATAACATAACTTATTATTTGAAAAGTACTGGGTCTGAGAGAGCTTGGCATTGCAAAGGTAACGTCGTTCTGTTTCATGGCTGCCTTTTCTACTTAAACCTAATTAGCCTTACATGAATATTCAATGTTTAAATTCCAGTAGTGCATTAACTTGACATCCATACAGGATGTCTACAGCCATGAACCAACCCCCAACATTAAAGAACTGTATAAAAACCAGTACCTCAAAAGCACTTCACTTTTGAATTCAAATATTATGCAAAAAAAAAAAAAAAATCAAATT
>WEKX01001783.1:0-26261 GCA_013390025.1 Pitta sordida | reverse complement strand
ACATTTTCACTGGCTTAAATACGCAGAAAATGATATAATTTGCCATCTTCCTTTTTATACCTCACAGAGATACAAATCAGTTATATTTTAAGTAAATTGATGAATTCCTTTAGTTGGGCTTATTTTACAAGTTTGCCGAATGTTAAGAGTCATATCTTAAAGTTCAATACAATGTATCATAAAATGCAAGGCAAATACTGGAAATGCTTCCCTTTTTTAAGAATTCAATTGGGGTAGATAATAATGTACCCATTTTAGGTGTAACTATAACATAACTTATTATTTGAAAAGTACTGGGTCTGAGAGAGCTTGGCATTGCAAAGGTAACGTCGTTCTGTTTCATGGCTGCCTTTTCTACTTAAACCTAATTAGCCTTACATGAATATTCAATGTTTAAATTCCAGTAGTGCATTAACTTGACATCCATACAGGATGTCTACAGCCATGAACCAACCCCCAACATTAAAGAACTGTATAAAAACCAGTACCTCAAAAGCACTTCACTTTTGAATTCAAATATTATGCAAAAAAAAAAAAAAAAATCACATTATGCAGTTAAATCAGCTGTTTGTGCGCACGATCACTCTCTCCTCCTTATGTAACTTTCTGTTCCAGCCATTATCTTTCCCATATTTAAAAATGGGCATTTCCCAAAAGGCAAACCATTGTACTTAATTAGACAATATGCTTGCCTTCATTTGATAGCTCTCAAATTGGTAGACAGCTGTCAAAAATGAGAAACAGCTTGGTTTGTTGGCTCCTAAACATGCTCGTTCCATGTTAAATTAATAATCCTGGTCTTCTCAAGATACAGTTACGTGATTCTACAAATCACATACAAAAATTCATGTTTGCCCTAAACAGATTGCTACTTTCAGGAAATTTTTTTAAAAGGTCAACTGACTCATAAATTGTACTAAAGAAAAAATTACTTGTCCACCAAGTTTAAGAACCCAGCAAGTACATTTTTATAGTAGCCCAGCACATGAGCTTAATCTCCATGAGCAATCAGTTACCCTTTTAACAACAATAAAGCATATTTTAAAAACCTCTTGCTTAGAACCAATATTACTACAGAATTATACAAAGTAATGAATTTACTATAGTTATACTCCCCACATGCAAATAAGTTTGGAAGAAGTGCAACAAGGAAATACACACTGCCTTAACAAGTAGAACGTGAAGTTGGACATCTTTGGGCCTGGGATTGCTTATTTTATACCTGATACCACAATCAGACATGAACAGCACCAGTTGCTCCAAAGTGAGCAATAGCATAAGATCAGTATCACCCTAAGAAGATACTATTNTCCTTGCTGTGTACACTACCTTTTTGATTCATAAATATATAAAGATTAAAGATAATATATCAAATATCTTGAAGCATTTTATCTAAAGTAGTTTACACATCAGAGAATGGTATGCTTGCACAATCTATTCAGAAGCTGTATTTCACACACTTGCCCAGAAACGCTCCCAGTAGAAGCCAATGGGTTGGAAAGCTCAGTTTAACATCATTTGCAAGATGAATTATGTACAAGGGCAAGCTAAGTTTTCATTGTGTCTATTTATATTCTGGGGCCCTGGTTCTGCTCTTGTTTACAGCAGTGTAAACCAAATTACACACAAGAGATACTAATATAAGCACAGGATGATCTTGTTATCTTAATAGTATTTAAAAAATTGATTCCATCTTCCACTGTAATAAGCCAACAGGTGAGAAGCACATTGGTCTGTCTGAGTTTCACTGTAAGATCTGCTTTTTCTCAGTTATGAGAAATGAGTTATGTACCTCTGCCTATGAAAGTTTATGAGTTATCTCTACCTATGAAAGGTGGTTTCTGAGAAGAAATAAAAAAACACATGAGAAAACCCCCTCAACTTCCCCCCGAAACACAAACAAACAAAAACCCCAATACAACCAACCAAACAAAAAAAAAATCCCCAAAAAACAACTTGTGCCAAACTTGCTACAATAGTCAGCTGTGGCAGATAAAATCTAGCAGACAGCATAAACTGTATTTCTGGAAGCAGTTGTGATTGTGTCTTACTAGAAATGCATTAAAGTAACTGTCAAAAAAGTGAGAGAGTGAAAAGAGGGATAACATGTTACACTACACTGGAAACAAGACTCAAACAATCTTCCTCCGCATTAGTCTTACTTTAGCTGTGATGTGGAAGATACAAAAATCTTCTTTACACTCTCCTACCTCATTATTTGGGTCTTGAATGACCTTATAAAGAGCTGGTACCAGTGGTTTTTTTCGGTGCAATGTAGCTGCATAGCTGGAAATTTGTGATTCAGGTAATGCCTAAAGACAAAACAAAAAGGTTACCCTGACAAATAAATGCTTCCAAGTATTAAAGAGCTCCACAAGAGGCAACATAAAAAAAAAAATCCTGAAGTTTAGTACATTTTCAGACTTATAACCTAGTTGTTCAGTACAAGTTCTCCATACAAACAGCATTGAGAGCATATAACAACGATCTTAAATTTCCAATGACAGTACATAATGACTTACCATCATCAATGATGTGAGGAATTAGTAATTAATATTTTAAATAACAGATCCATTTCCTATCAGTTATGAAATCCCGTTTTCTTCCTTATGCATTATGCTGTATTTCACTCAGCATAAGTCTCAACATGCAAAATAGCTTAAAAATAGTTCAGATTCTTCATGACAAAGCAATTAATTTTATGCAGACCATAGGGGGAAAAAGCCAAATATTTTTCTTTCATGTTTTTTTTTAACGTCTAAATATTTATACTACGGGGTTTTTTTTAAAATAAAAAAGTACTTCAATTATAAATGAGGACATTGCTCTCCAGCTGTGAGTTAAATTCTATCAGCTTGATCTACACAAAAATACACGCCTTAAGAAATCACACAAACTGCTACAGCAGTGCTCAGCTCTACAGTAATAAATGATACACTGAATAGATCTAATATCAGTTTATGTTATATACCAGCCAACTCAATTACACACACCCTTTCATGCTTTATGCTTATAAGAAGTTGAAAAATCAAGCAAGAGTTACTTAAAATGTTAATATTAAAAAACACACAGCAACTATGTTTTATGGCATTAAGCCAATGGTTTAGGTATCATTTATCTTCTCAGTTCACCTTGAATTCTGACAGCCATTCTTCCACGACACCTCGTTCTGAACCCAGCATTTTCTTACTTCTTCTGCTTCTCTCCTACCTTTAGAAAAAACAGTCAAAAAAGAAATTAAATAAGAGTTCGAGCAGGAAAATTTAGTTTTGTAAAATCCTACTCCAATGAAAAGCTGTTTATATCTTTCTAATAGAATTCTATAATAAGAAACAATAGGAAAAGCTGCATTTTGGACAACCAATCCTGTTCTCTAACAATGATTAAACTGTTTCCCTCCCTTAATCGAAAGTACTGTGCATAAATGGGGAAGGAGGTAAAAGAAGGTTTCAGTGCTTCAGACCAAAACCTACACTAAGACAAACACATCAGCCCTTTCTTACTCCCTTACCAAAAATACTATAACCAAAAGACAAGTGAAGCAAAGTAAAGAGCATCATGGGACAAATCATGAGAGACATGGTAATGACAGTTTTAGATACAGCTTGAAGAAAGCAGTTTCATAAAACGAGCCAGCTGTAAAAAATTCTTATAGCAGACCTTCACTCTTTAGAGTTTGTTCTTAAAGAATTTTGAGGCCTCTCATTCAAATGGCAAGATTTAGGTCTCCTAAAAGTACGTTGGAACTCTCAGAGACAAAAAAGAAAACTTGCTAGGACAACTGCTGTTATTAATTTTCCACTTCATATTCAACATTCATATTCAAGGAACTATTGAATTCACATCAATTTAATTCCCAAAGCAACAGCAGGAATGTTTAAAACACAAAGAGACCTTTGCTTCATGTTTAAACAACGTGTGATCTCAGTACACATGGTCAATACGTGGAAGGCTTTAAGGTTCCAAAAAATTTTAGTGTGACAAAGTGAATGAAGTTGTAGCCTAGTATTAGTCCAAAACCTAAGAATAATGACCTGAAAAGGGAGAAACTGCAGACAATAAAATATAAAAGCTGTTTAAAGCCACACTAGACATATGAAGGCAGCTATTCTTAGTTATGGTTTCATCAAAAGTTTATTTTTGACAACACCTGCAGGTTCACAGCTGGCTGAACAGAAACAAGAAAATCTGTGAAGGGACATCGTAAGATAGTTAAGGTCTCTTTTTTTTTTTAAAAAGAAATTGCTGTACAAAACCATTTTATGCAACAACAAAGCTGTCACACAATGTCATAAAATCTCACCACATTTTTTATAAAGCCACAAATACCCATCAGCTTCAAAGCCCTTTCTTTTCCTCTTTTTTGTCTTTTTAATTTTAAACTTCATCCAAGTAATGTCAAGAATATAAAGATTCACAGAATTTGTTGCAGAATTTATAAGAAAAAGGCAGGTAAACAAAGTGAAATATTTACACTTACAATTGCCTGTCAGATGTGTTTTGAAAACTATTTAGGTTCAACTGAAAAACTGCAAGTTTGACATGCAGGTTACATCATGGAAGTCCTACAATAAATGATTTTTTAATAGCCAGAATAGGTGACTGGAATCACCTGTTCTCTAAGTAATTATTTGGCTTTCTCAAAGGAGGTTCATATTTAAGAACAGATCAATGTTTGCTAAATGGAAGATGAAGTGAAATAAGATATTAAGCTTCCCAACACAATTTTTAAGTTCATGTAGCATTTTCCAATGGCCCTTGGCAGCAAGTCATTAATACAAACTCCTGTGGGTAAGGAACTGCTTCAGATTTCTAAAGCATGTTTCAACATCCCAAAATACAACAAAAATCAGAAATTACATCCATTTAAATTCAAGTAATACTTGGGTGACTTATTTCAGCAGAAACCCTGACAAATAATTCTATAAAATAACAGAACACAACTAAATAGATCTCTGCAAACAAAGATGTCTTTTTCAATGTAGGGAAACAGGTGTCAGAATGAGACCTGGAGACAAGTTAATTTAAAACATCATGAGAAGCACTACAGTAGTTGAGTTCTAGTTCACTCTGCCCAGAAAAAAAGAGCACAACATTCAACTTTACCTCTTTAAAGAAGTCAGTTTTCTAAAGGAGGAAGAGGAGAAGGAACGCAGAAGTTTTTCAACCTGGGATGCATTTGTCAAGTCTTCAAGTACTGTCCTGTTTCCTACAAGATGAAAAGAAACTATGATGAACATAAAGTAAGGAAAAATATAGTGAAGTAAGGCAAACGGTAATGTAAATATTTTTTGACCTTACAAATGGAAGTTTATCAAAACCTCTAAAGTCCACGTGAATCCTACTATCACAAAGTAATTTGCCATTAAAAAACAATAAAAGCTGAATGTTTTATCAGGAGGAAGGGAGGAATTGCTTTAATCCAAAAAGCAGGTGATGTCTATGTGGAAACCCTTCTGTATTTGCAGAGCACAGTACCACAAGCACACTGCAAAGGAAAACTGAAGCACAAAGAACAGTGGAAGAAAATGCAAGATGACAGAAAGCAGTAAGAATTTTATAAAATGTGAACTGAATCAATACCCTGACTTTGAAGAACATATACCTCCTAAACAGGATATATTAAGGAGTCTTCCTTACTGTAATTTCGTTAGTACACGTTTCTTATAGAACCAAAATTTCAATGTAAACTACAAAAAAATGTATTACACAGAAGTGCAGGTTCTGCTGCAGGATCCCTTCATCTGAGCACAAGGTAAACAACACACACAAACCAATTCTAGGCAAATTTCAGAATCTGGAGACCTGCAAAAGGAAACTGAAGTATACAAAGACTGGGAATATTCTATTCCATACTGCTTATTCATTCCATCACTTCCCAAAATGCTCAGTTACTAAAATGTCCTCTCCCACACCACCTCTCCCACTAATTAGAAGTGGGCACCATCCTTCAGAGGCTGTGAATGTTTTTATGACAAGATAGTATACACAAACTGATGTCTCCCCATGAATTTTCTAAAATCAACTCTTCTTTTTTTTTAATGCAATTCCTTTCAGAAATCTTAAATAATACACTTTTGAATAAATGAAATTCAAATCTTCCTCTTCTTTCGCTGACAATATTTATGAGGGACTTGAAAAAACCCCAAGTTTCTACCCCATAGGCACACTGTAGCTGATTCCCTACAGGGTTTTAAACATGCACAGGAGACCTGAAAGACAAGTATACGTTGTTTTGTGTAATTATCAGGCACACATTTTCAAGACAGAGTATCAGGTCTGTAAGAGCTGATTCAGGGCTTCTGGAAGCTTCCCAAGTTTTACAACATGCTAGAAACAATATCTGATACACATTGCTCTCAAGAAATGTCATGCTAAATTATTACACTCGCTAATTAGAAGTTCACTTGACAGAACTGCAGAAAGTGTCAGGTTAGAAGGGACCACAGTGGAGTGAGTCACCTGGTCCAACCTCCCTGCTCAGTCATCCACTTGCTCCTAACCTTCTATTCCTCCTGTCAAAACAAAGGATACAGATTCTGTTCACCACACAGGCCTTCCTAGAGTTGCATTAAGTTAGACATAATTTTTTCCTGGATAGGAACTCTAGAAAATCCACTTTAGTACAGTGGTGAGTGTCCCCATCTCTCACATGGGATACCGGGGTTCTGTTCCCACCGCGGAGACCGTGGTGCTGTTCAAGAGTTGGACTCGAGTTCCTTGTGGGTCCCTTCCAACTCAGAATATTCTGTGATTCTTATTATTTTAGCCCTAAAACAATGTTATATACCAGCCCATCAGACAATGTAATTTGTATTTGTATACAGTTTTCCCCAAAGAAAGGACTGAGCACAAGGAGACATGCACAGACTTGGTTGGAGATCGAGGCTATAACAGCTCAAAATTTTTCATCCACTTGTCAGTTTGATTACAAACCAAACTGCAGATTTTCTAGAACTAAATTTAAGTAGGAGATAATTAAAAAATAGTAACTCACATAGCATCACAAACGGGGTGTAGGGGTTTAAACTGTCTGTACCGGTACAGAAGCAGTTCAGATCTACTCTGCCTACAGTAGCTGTGCTAGTTCAGATTTAGGACAAATCATTGCTCCCTTTCAGATCATCTGTCTGGATATTAGAATAATTTCTAAGGACTTAGGGAAGGTAGTGAGAGTACACTAGCTCTCCAGTGGCTCCTTACACCAACACTCAGCAAAGCACAGGGAGTGTGCAGCACTGGGACAGAGCACACCAGCTGTGGCATTGTCCCAGCATGACACCCACACGGCACTCTGGGACTGTCACAGCTGTAAAGCACATCTCATGCTTACATTCACTCCCTGGTTTCCTGTACCTTTAGGGGGAAAAAAATAAATATATCAAACACCATGTAGCTGTGTCCCTAAAATAAACTGCTCCAACTACATGAAGTCCTGTGCATATTTATTCCAAGTTGAAGTGACCTAAACTAAGAGTATTGAATTTCACTTCCAGAGTGATCACATCTCTCCCAAAGTAGAGAAAGACTTCTCATGCCTATTTTAAAAAGACTAAAATGTTTTTATCTAGTATGGTTCAATGGCCCTTATAATATGTAGGAACCATAAAAACTAATCAGAAATTTAGTTATTAATAACAATAGTAATTAAATACACTAAATTTTTTTACACGGACTGATCAAGATTTCTTAAATACTGAGCAAGCATGCAAGCTGGAATTCACATTAAAGCATGAAATAGAAAAGTTATAGTTAGGAATGCAGTCACTCAACATTAAAATCAAATATAAAAGCCAATTACCAAAAAGCTTCTTCCAAAAAACACCTAAAGCAATAGTTTAAGAGTTTTCTCATAAACTTAATTCATTTGGCAAAAAGGGGCTCCATCAATAAACCATATCCTTGAGTGCTACATCTACATGTCTTAAATCCATCTAGGGATGGTGAATTCATCATTCTCTATACATCTATCCATACAGTTTGTCTTTGAAAATATAGAAATCTGAAATAAAGCTTATTCCAGCAATATACTATCAAAACAATTACATTTAAAACTCGTCTACCTGTCCAAGAACTTTTGACTACAGTAAAGGGCATAAAATAGGTTTAATTGAATGCTTTTACCAGAGCTTGTTTTTCACTACATTTAGAATAAAGACACACTGCCTTTAATTGAATGCTTTTACCAGAGCTTGTTTTTCACTACATTTAGAATAAAGACACACTGCCTGAATATATTCTCATTTACCAGTCTCCATTTAAACCACTAACCAAGATCAATCTGCAACAGCAAAATGATTACCCAAATAATCCCAGCCAGTAGTACTTGCTGTGCAATCAACTGTTACAGTGAGGATTAAAAAGTAAAAAAGTGTTACCAATTAGATATTAATAACTGATGATACTTAAGAATATGGGACTATTCTAGTATGCAGAAGACTTTTTTCCTTATTGGTTTGTATTTTATTCAGGTGTTTTGTTCGTTTGTTATAAGGAAGCCAGGATTTTATACTGGTTTAAAAATACATGGGAGAGACACATAAACAGCACATGCACTTCAAGAACGTGTCCATCTTTTTGGCCATTACAAACTTAATGGCACAATGTAACAATTTCAGACCTAGCTGCACAACCAATAAAATATTTCATTATTTTTACCTTAAAGGCCATGCAATTAGTGTAAAACCCAAACTGTGTCAGCAAAAAGAACAAAGCTTCATGGACATGATCTTCACAGTGCCACTTGTGCAAAAGAACGTTATGGGCTGACAGCAGTTCCAAAAGAACAGAAAACTCAATTTTCAATATGGCTTGTTCTTCCAAGCTGCATATACACTCCTCTTATAAATAAAATTCATTACTGAACATGGAAGAAAGTGCATTTCAAGAAAAACGTAGCATGGAAAGCATCCAGAATGCATCCCTACTCTTAAGTAAACATACATTCTATTTCTGGATCCAGAAAGTTCATAGCTCTGCAACAGGAGCACCTCCATTGAATACAATTGGCACTCTGGGAAGCAGAACAGATAAAATATAACAAAAGACAAAGTGGTCAGAACTACACAACTACATTCCCTGTCAGACACCCACCTTAACCAGACTGGTGAACTCTGGAGAGAAACCAGGCAACATGCTAATAAATGCAGATAACAAAAGAACAACTATTCCTGAATGGAGACGTTTAAAAGACCAAATGAAAAAAAACCTCTGTAATATATTTGATGATACATTCCTGAACAGATGTTTTCATTGCATCAGCAGTCAGAAAATAAATCAAGATGCTTGATCACACTGCAGTGAGCGATTTAAAGTGTTTCTGAAAACACGGAAGTAGAGCGTACAAAAATGGTAATATGCTCTGATTGGAAATACTGGCCTACATTTGATGCAAACAACCTAAAAAGAAATGTTATACACACTTCCTTCTGCCTTATACAGGCAGAAACATGATTAAGAGGTAGTTGATGGCAAAGATCATGAAAAGTAACTTCTTATCTGGATATGTGAATGATTTTTAAAATTCATTAACAAAGAATTTGTGTTAGAAGCATGTGGAACTATGTGGTGGAAAAGGTGGAATTGTAACAGAGTAATTAAAAATAAAACATTAAAACTGAAAAAAGTAGGAATGTTATTGTTAACAGTGCTCTGTTTCTCACACTGCAGGACTAATTATTCAAAAATGTGAGGGCAGTAAGGCATTTTAGATAAGCATTGTAACACCTGCTTTACATACTTAATATTTTTGCAGAACAAGAAGAGCAAAGAAAACTTAGTGCCTAAGCCAGACCTTCATTGATACACTTTACAAAAAACTTCCCCTGGGAGCAGCTCCTTCCTTAAGCTCAGTGTATCCATGTACCCAGCTTCATCCAGGTGCTCCCACCTAATTAAATGGCCACAGCATGGTCTGACTTCCACACTGGAAAAGAGACTAATCTGGTCCCAAGAGAAAATACGAGCAGCCTTGGGAACGTTGAATTTTGGTAGATTACATCTCGTACTTATTTAAAAGTACATGTATTTTAACATACATTTCTTATATGTAATGAAGACACCACAAATACCACTGTAATTTTCTTCTACCCATCTACCTAAGTAACTATATTATCCTACCACAATCCTATTTAACAGACACTTATATAAGCTGTCATTTTGGTAAGGACATAAAACAATACAGTAAAAACCTGTTGTCCCTAACAAATCAGAGCTACAACTGCAACTTGGCAATAGAAACAGGCAGGAGGATTCCACCAGAATTCTCCTGGCCATACAGTTCCACAGAGCAGAGAAACAGAAACTTCCACAAGAGACAAAACTGGAAGGAACAAAACATTCTCTGCACAGCTAAAAATGTAAGTCATCTCCTTAAGCCTTGTCTCTGACAGAAAGAGAGCCCTCTTCCAACTGCAGTTTTTAGGTAATTTAATTGTGAGCTTAAGCAGACAGACATGCATGCCAACTTTAAAATATAAATGCTGACATATTCTGTCTATGGGATTTAGGTTGCCAGCCTTACTAGACAAGCCTTAGTCATGCAAGTAATGCAAAACAACTTGGATAAGACATTTCTTCCCTGCCCACTCTAACTCACTAGTAATACACAAGTAAAAACCTTCCTTTTGGATAACAGGAACAAAGAAAATTATACGAAAACAACAGGAAAAAGCCTTACCCAGTGAAGTGAAAGATGATTGATAATAGTCCCATGAACTTTTACAGTACCATACTTGCAAAGTAAGATCCAGTTCTTATCAAAAAGCTGGCATCAAATTTCATCAACTTCAAAAAAACGGGTAAAGAAAAGGTACAGCCCATCTGTTCCAAAAAGCCTCCTCTAAGTAATTATAAGCTCTAAATTATCTTCTGTGCCTTTTCAAGCACCAGCTGCCAACCTTCTATCTTCCTGCCATTACTGCAGTGAAACTGTGCTTTACAGACACGGAATTGTTGAAACCAGATAGGGCAGTGTCAATGAAAATACAACACTGAAAATAGACACCACATAATAGTTCAAAAACCTATTTGAAAGCTGGTGATTTCATGGTATTACAGCGTAGTTGCAGAGACCTACAGAAGTCAGGAAACTCTACAGAGAAAAATTTAAGTCCCATTTGCCTCATAGAAGCAAATAAACCAAACCTGAATAAAACGTAATTGTACACAATTGTAGCTAAATCCCTCTCTTAGGAGTTCATGCACTGAATAAAGCAGAAGCGAGTTAAGATGATCAAGCATGTGAAGGAAAAACTTAGCTTCTGTATAGGAAGAAAATACTCCTCTACATTACTTACAGGATTTGGGAAGCAATAATAATAAAGACATTATCCTGCAGCCTTAAATACCACAAAACACATTAATTGTTCTATTTGAAGGCTTGACGCACTTAAAAACATATATATACACTCACACACGTAGGTTAGCATAGAAATGTTACCTTATTCTCTCAGCACCAGTTTCCTTAGAAACCACTTCGTGTAGCCATCCTACACTAAACCTAAAACATTCCCTTGTCAGGATCCTGGTGATAACCCATCCCACACTGAACCAAACAGGCTTGTCCTCCCTTCGCATCAGTTCACACGTAGTAACTCTTCTTACACTACTTTGTCTCCATGAACTTCTTTACTTACAGAAATGTTTCCATGCAAATTACTTTCCGTGTAACCCTACCTCCCCTAAACACCCTCTTGGTACAGAGTTTTGGTTCTAGAAGTAAATTTAAGAACGACTTAAGAAAAGCTACATAATGGAAAAAAAAAAAAAGAGCCTAAAAATACCCAACCAAACCTAACAGCAAACTAACACTTGGAAAACCACAGTTAAGGGACACAGTGCTAAGAACTAAAATTGAGCATGCACAGGCTGAAGAGGAATCTTGAAACAATTTCTGTGGGAACAAAGCCAAAACAAAATTCAAAACTAAACCAAACCAATAAAAAAACACAGCACCAAAACCCTCTCAACATGCACTTCGGAATAGAACTGCAAACACCACACTGAAATCATCACCTTGCCTGTAAATGAAAGGAAGTGCAGAAACAGTTCTAGAGATATGAACTGCAGGTTCTAAGCAATTTCCCATTTTTGAACTGTAAAATCATCACTTGATAGAAATAAATGCCTGTTACATTATGAAAACAGCCATAAAAAGATTGAAGTTCTCTGTCAATTGCAGACAAATACAGATATTCCAATATCAGTACATAATTCTCATGGCACTATCTGCTACCAAATGCAATTCACAGAAAATGCAATTTAGGCTACATATTCATTCACTGATTTACCCATCCTCCTCTCTTCTACACTAAATATTCTCAAAGACATCTAACCTAAAGAATCCTCTCCTGAAAATAATGAAATCCCCTATTCTAATCTTTCCAATCCAGATGGTAAAGCCTCCAGTCCCAAGAAGTAGAGTGTAAATAGATGAAGCTGAGGTGATAAATTTTCCCACCATCCATACACTCACTCACACATTCACAGATTCTGAAATGAGTGGAATCTTCAAATTTATCTGAATTTAATTCAATTATAGCTAAAATTACATCATCTTGCTGACTTTTTAAAAAATGATACAGTAAGAATACAAAGTTCCAAAATAAACTTTCAAAATGCCAGAGTTAAAATAAATGTCTGCAAATATTAAGAGGTATTATTTTATTACATGGTGCCATAAATCTCATGACTCAGATGCATCATTCACATTTTAGATAGATAGTTTTCAATGATAAAATTAATTCTGATTGATATTCTGGTCTTCCTTTCCGAGTACAAGCTCCCAGACTTTAAAAAGCAAACTGAACAACAAATATAGTTACATGAAACATCACTGATCACACCACTACTCATCAAGATGACACAACTTCAGAGCAGCACACATCTCTTCCACTTGCCCTAACGGAGAGACGAGGAAGTTGAACCCTACACACACACATAAGAAGTTGTTAAATCTCATTAAGGCCATTGTTACAGGAAAAGCAGAGCAGCATCAGGAATCCTGAATTCTAAGATCTGCTGCAACTTTCACAACTAAAACTGCTCAGACTGCAGGTGCCTTTGTTACCTCCAGCTGTCACTTCACAGGAAACAATTTATCTTCTTCCATGTCAAGCATCTGTAAGAGTCAGAAGAGGAATACTGTCTCAATGTTGTCATCAGGGACCTGGACAATACAGGCACCCCAAAAAACTGAGGCTAAGGTCTTGACAAAAGTTTGGCCTGCCAAGTGATGCCCCCCAGACTGAGGCTGGAGGGAGGTACCCATGGATACCAGGGTGCAGATACCCCAGAGCAGTGACAGAGTGGTACAAGATACGCCTCCTCTCCTGTGTTATCTGGGGGATGGAATGAGATATGCTGTAACCTTCTCCCCGGCATCGAGGGACAGAACGAGATACGCTGTGAATCACCCAGCCCTGTCATTGCAACACGAAAACACACTTCCTGGCAAAAGGCCACTCCAGACTGACCTTGCCTTTGACACTCTTCCTTGGACAAAGACAGAGGAGGGGGCGAGGGGTAACATCTGGTATAAAAGATGGCCTCTTAGCAACTGGACTTCGGAAGCTTCTCCCACCTTGCACCATGACAATCTGTCGGGACGCCTTGAGGACTCGTTCTGGTGGCAGCTACTGAACCCTTTCTTTCTCTCTCTCTCTCTTACTTTCCTATTTGACTTTCACCTTCCCACTTTACAGGCACATAATAAAGCTTCACTATTTGACCAAAGCTAAACCCCTTTTTGGAATTTTCTTTTGCACTTGGAGATTCAGCAAACGAACCACCACGTATCCATCCTATCTGGGTGGACCATGACAGCATCACAGCATGTTTTCAGTGACAGTCATTTCCAATCTCACACAATCTCATCTCTGGAAATTAGAGAGGGGCTTTAAGAACTGCAAAGAACAATCTCACACAATCTTATAACATGAGAAGAAAAGCACCGCTAATTTTGTATTGAGATTAGACAGAAAAGTCAGAATTTCTACACATAAGAAATAAAACATGATCCTGACCATCTTAATTCTGTATAACACAATCCATCGAGAGCTGCACGAACATCAACAATCCATGTAATTGACCCAAATAAAGTGATCGTGCTATAAAAATTGATGCTTATGATCAACCCTACTAACTTCACTAGACTTCCTCCAGACCAAGAAATCACATGGCCCTTGTTGGACTCTCCTTCACAGAAAACAGGCAAAGAAACAGTGCCTCTAAAGAAAACGAAACCCTTTTTCATCACCTCATTAGAAGCTCTCAAGAAACTCTGAAACTCAGCTCATGTAACTGGCATTCTGTGGCCTATCACATGGAAGTTTATGCTACTTCTCTGTGAAATAACTGTATGAGAATTAAAACATTAGTAAATGTAAATTAGTGCAACAACTACACCAGCTGCCCCCTTTGTCTTGGTATGAGTTTAATAATTAATCTTCACTGCTGAGTAGTTAAACACAACGCATATTGTTTACATAGTCGTTATTCTTCTACTGTTAAACCAATATTAGAATAGAATACAGACTCATCAATTGTAAGGAAGAACTAATCAATATTTTAGTGTGAAATTATTAATCTTTTATGTATTTCTTAAATAGAGAGGACACTAAGTTACTAGTATATGTGAGGGTGTTTACTAGGGAGAGTGGTTGGTTTCGGTGTGGGAGGTTTTTTTAATTAAATTTAAATCTGAATTTTATTTTTCTTTTTCAGGGGCAAAACTTTACATCTAATGTCTTTGGGAACGTAATATAAACACAGCACTTAAATCAACCCAACCTTTTATGCATGCTGTTAAGCAAGACTTTCCACAACACTTTTCATTTATTTAAGCCATAGATCAGTATAAAACACAAAATAGAATAAAACTACAAACACCAGAAAAAAATTACAAACAAAAAATTACGGAACCAAAAAGCAGCCTTCCACAGGTATAGTATCAATGTATGTATTATGTGTATCTACTTGAAATAGAAATACAGCCACATCAACTATACCAAACATAAATACCAGTCCCTTTAATCTTTTACAGGTAAGTGGCACTGCCCATCTATGTAACATTCATGATCTTATGTTCTTTTTGTTAATTATATTGGCACAGAGCGTATTCAGTTCATTCTCCTCCAACACATTATCAAAAATTTTAATCAAAGCCTGAGTTTAATTAAACAGCCTCTTCTGTTTCTCTATGCAATTGTGCTGATAGAGATCAGCAAATGTTACCGAAGTTCAAGCACCAGGCAAACGTACTTTAGGTGTAAGTAATATACTCATCTAACACCCTTCATACAGCAGCCTCCTCAGAAAGCACACAGACTTTCAAAGGTAACCTAGATGGAAGGTTTAGAAACACTGTTGTTACTGGAATGCACAGCAGACCTGCAAAGAGAACACCCAGTAACTTTTCTAAAAGTAGAGATGATCAGATATAAAGCCAAAACAAAACCAAACAAAACCCCCACACCATCAGGAAAAACCCCAAACAAATACAGTAACAAACCTTCAGCACATGAGAAAATTCTTCTGAGCAAAATACAAACCCAGACCTAACACCCTGGTACTTGCAATTATGTGCAGATTTGCAAGTCGAGATGATGCCTCTGTAATTCTTCCTTCTCAGTGAGCATCATCATCCAGCACATCAGGGTTTCATACTGGGGGGGAATCCTCATGCTCTCTGCCTTGTCTGCCAGCTATCCAACCGGCACTTTGAAAAGACTTCTGTAACTATTTTTTAACAGTTTTGTTCCCTAATCACTTCCATCTGTTTCACGTAAATAACTAAAACCAAGAAGATGGTAACTTCAAGCATTCCCCTGCAATAAAAAAGGAAATCCTAATAAAAACCTTTTTCATTTTCCATAGATGTGATGCATATGCATAAACATGAAGAATTTACTTATGTGCTAGGTAGTAACTACATGTCAGAAGGCTCTAAAGTCTAAATTCACAAAGAGATTATCATCCCAACATATTCAAAGTCAACACACATTACTAAAGCAGAATGCCCCAGCAGTCCATAGAAATAGCAATAAAATAACTACACTACTAGAATTCTGCATAAAGCCAGTACATGCAGGAAAGATTTTATCTTTCAAAAGCTACCCATTGGAATATTAATTTGAAATACATCAAAACTTGATAGAGCTGACAGCCCTTTACATGGTGATTAAGGTTTCCTAATTAGCATGATAAAGTCCATTTAAGACTTGTTCCCTCCTCTCTCTCACAAGACCAAAAATATATTGTCAAAATAAGCCATAAAATGCAGTAGGTTGCAATCATGGGAGTATCAGCAGCACAGAAGAGCAATGGACCATCACACCCACACACATCCAAATGCAGGAAGGTTCCTACAAAATGGCTCGGTAAAATGACAAGGAGCAGTGCTGAAGCAGCTCTTCCCCAGCAGTTAGAAAGGGAGAAAAAGAACAAGCAAGATATAGCACTCCTCCACTGACCAACAGATATTTTTTAAGCTTTATGTATTTATTAAATTAACATCTAGAGGCACTGGATTGAAATTTCCTTGAACTTCCCTCTACATACTTTCTACATTGAGCCTTGTTTTCCATCTTTAGCACGGACCAGAATCTGCAAGTCTGAGAAAAAGGGCACAGAAGAAATAGAAAAACAACCTTTGAACACTTAGTTAATTTTAAGTTGCCAAATGAGGGGTGGGGGGTGGGGGAAGGGCAGTGGGGCACAAAGGACCCTGTGACAATCAGCACAATACTTGATTACACAATTTCAGCAGCATTAACGCCAATTAGTATTGGCCACTGACCCCTAACTCAGTCTGGAATCCATCCACAGACCTTAACTTGATTAGGACTTTGCTCACAACAAATGCAAAATCCCACTGTTGCACATTTATTTTTCTGCCTTAGCATCATGACCTTTACTCAATTTAAACATTCAAGTAGCTAGGAAAAAAAATTACAAACAAAGTTAATGTATAAATATTATTATGTAACTGAGTTCAGCATCTTCAACTATTCTCCTGAAAATTCCGAAGTTTAATTTTGAGCTAACCTGGCAAGTTAAAAACTAAAGTGCCAACATTTTAATTCAGATAAATTTAATTTAAACAAACTTGTGCTATGTAAACTTTATACATTACCTGCAAAAAACCACAGTAGACTTGTAGCTAACTGAAAAGATTTAACCTATAGAGAGGAAAAAAGCAAAGCCTGTGGTACCACAAAGAGTTTAATGCCATGATTCCTAGAACACAAGGTATGTGTGGAACACAGCTGCCACTTGAATGACAAACGCCCAGATGCCACAGAAACGTTTTTCCGTGGCTGAGGAGATTGTAACATTCCAACAAAGTTTCATTTCCATCTGTATTTTCACCACTGCTGCAGAAAAGGCACACGCTGTGTGAAGGCAGCAGGACCACTACACACCCTAAAGGGCTACAAAGCCTAGTCCAAATCCCCTCCACACCTGCACCACAGAAAGGGCATCTCACTGATTTCTGCAACTGGTCCTTTGCAGATTCATGGGCAACAAGCCATGCCTAAACGGTTTAAAATTTTTTATTTTGCTGTCTCAACTTCTAACACTGATTACAGTGAGAAGAAAGAAAACCTTGTTCTCTCTTTCTCCCCTAAACAAACAAAGAGCAAGAGAGGAAGTTTTCTTATCCCACAGATACACAGAGGCTTCTCAAACTCACGTGGTGTTTACATAACACATGAAGGCAAAGTTGAAGAGTCAGAGCATGTGGAACAAGTCTTGGCAGATGCTCAGTTCTAAGCAAACAGAAAAGGCATTGCCCACTACCAGCCTGTTCAGAGGAACATCATGAAATGCATGTGGCACCCATAACTTAAAGGGAGGGTTGCTGTCACACTATATGTATGAAAATAAACAGCACAGAAATACAGTTTACAAGATCTTAGCTGAAATTCGTTCAGTATTTCAGGTAAATATTTCTTTTCTACTTTCAGGATTCCCACATCTATTTATATTTCCATAGGTAACAACTTTATTGAAGATTTTCATTAAGCTATTGCCACTGTGACATGGCAAGATGTGCACTGCAATCTGCAGCAGATCACTAACAAGAAGAAAGCCATCAGAACAGTTCACATGAAGTCTGACTAAATCAGTGTCTCTCTTCCCAAGAAATTGCCACAAACATGGTTTATATAAAGTCCAGAAACTTAAGGATGTTACTGTTTGAAACTATTGCACAGATGCGACATTGGAACCCATTGAGCGTGGTTTGTCAGTTACAAAATTATCAAACAGAATAAATATACAGAATCAACAATCTAAAAGCAGCTTTGGAAGCTCGGCAGTTTTGTTCTATGCTAAGAAGAAGAAACAAGCAGCTTAAACAAAAAATCCATGTGCACAAGGATCCATTCCACATCTAAACCCCCCTCACTCTCCTTTGTGTCCATATTTAGCTCACATCTCTATGTTGTTTCGGCTCAATCAAACACATTAACCAAAAAAAAAAAAAAAGGCAATGGAAAAGTTCTCCACTGTTACACATAAAGAAACATGAGCTTTCGCCGAGATAAATCCCTTGTCAGCATGCCTTGCAATTCTGTGTAAAAGGACACATTACTGTCATTTAAACTCCTCAATCGCTTCTCGTGTGAGCTCACTACAGTAAATGGACTTTAACCAGTCATCTGTCCATCCCACTGCTGCTGTTAAAATACAGAGTTTGAAAATACACGAACGCTCCCCTTTACTGTGTTGTACAAAGCAAGACTTGTAGCAAGACTAGGTTCTAACTACAAACACATCAGCCTGGTTTACCTAAGTTGGGTTTTACATATTCTAACAAAACAACATGATTACAACAGAAGTTTGGAAATTCAAACTTCAAGCTTAATTTGGCAGAAATAAATCTAAATCTTAGCATTTACTTCAACTGTGCCAAAAGCTTCAATTTTCATCTGCAAAGTTTTGATGGGGGTATCAACACTTATCAAGTGATTTGACATCATCTGTTGTTACAAGCAGATACTAAAGACCATTTTGAGTAAGAAGCTTTTTTTAATTACCACTTTTAAGTGGATATGTTCCCAACCACAAAGCATGAGGGACAACAGTGATATGCAGAAGCATCAAGTATTTTTTTCCAAGAAAGTGTACCTCTAACCTACAGTAATAAAGAGATATCAAAACTCAAAGTTGAACAGTTAGATTTTTGTTCTTTGCCCTACTCTGATGGCATGCACCAGGATGCTTGATAAATTGCTCACTCCACCCTCTCTGTAACTAAGTTTACATAAAAGCCTCTGACTTTCTGCAGCACGTCTCATCTAAAAGGTTATGGGCTCTTCCTGTATTCAGCCATCAAAACCCTGCTACTACATAGTGGATGGTGGAACTGCCAGCGTAGCTCACACATGGAGCATGTGAGTCATGAGGTATCAGACCTTAACAAAGATTGTGTTTAAAAAGATACATTAAAATTCTAGTTGATTTGTTTGCACATGTAGGAAATATAATATTCAAATTTACAGAGACAAGCTAACTTGAGCTGTATCTAAAACAAAATCTGCTACACTTATGTCCACGTGTCTCCAAGATCTTGTACTTGGGATATTTAGAAAAGTTAACTTGAGTAACTACTATGAACTTCTTCATAGCCTTTTCTAAATCAAGTTTTCTACCTCGTGGCCCTATTTGAAATCAGAACAGAGGCAGGCATGGAGAGGGGCTGCTCTCCTGGCACTCCTAAAACTCAAGAAAAACCTAATGGAGACAGAAAAGACAAAGCAGGAAATAAGAACAGATGTAGAGAAGAAACACACACACAAAAGCTTAGAAATAACCAACTCATTTGAATTTTTAAAAAAATTAAGATAGGAATGTGTGGTGTTTTGATCCTGGCTGAATGCCAGAGATTCACCCACGGCCACTCTCTCACTTCATCCCCCCCATATATAGGGGAGAGAGGAAAACAAAAAAAAACAACTGAAGGGGTTTGCTACAGCAGGAATGAGGACTATTAGAAAATCTTTTACTGTCACAGGCAAAACAAAACTCCAAAGTGGTGATGCAAAGAATTTTATTTCTGGTAAGATCAGAGCTTACAGTGAGAAGTATCATCTTAAAGGCAACCTTCTCCCCCACCCCTCCATCTCTTACAACAGATACCACATTTCCCCTTTCCTCCAGGAGATGGGGTGGGGGGGTGTACAGGAGTAAGGGAAAACCAGGCAGTTGGTGTTTCTCTGCCGCTGCTCAGGGGAGGAGGCCATTCCCCTGCATTCCATGGGGTCCCTCCCATGGGAGAAAGTCTTTCACTACTGTCTCCAGCATTGAGTCCAATCCCAGGGGCAACAGCTCTTCCATACTCTGCTGCCTGTGGGTCACTCCACAGGGTGCAGTTCTCTGAGCACTGGCTGCTCCAGTGTGGGTCCCATCCCAAAGCACACAGATCCTGCCAGGTACAGTTCTGCCACACAGTGTGGACTCCTCTCCACGGGCCACAGGTCACTCCTGGTACTCTGCTCCAATGTGGGCTCCAATGGGCTGCAGAGCCTCCCTCCAGCATCCTCCTGCTCCAGCGTGGGCCCCCCTCTCCAGGGGCTACAGGTGGATCTTCTGCATCCCTGTGTTCTCTCTGTTCCATGGGCTGCAGGGGGACAGCTGCTTCACCATGGTCATCACCACCTGCTGCAGGGAGACACCTGGAACACCTCCTCCCCCTCCTTCAGCCCTGGCCTTGGTGCCTGCATTGCTGTTACACATTCTCACGGCTCATCTCTGGCAGCCATGTCTTCTTCCTCCTGTTACATTTTTTTCCTTCTTCGTAAATATGTTATCACAACGGCATCTCTATCTCTCCTGATTGGCCTGGCTTTGGCCAGTGGGGTGTTTGGCCAGGAGCTGGTTGGCATTGGCTCTGCCAGCTGTGAGGGAGGCTTCCAGCAACTTCTTGAAAAACCTCTCCCATAGCCCCCCACTACCAGAAAACCAGCCACAGTTTTCTGTGCTGGTGTGCAGCAAATTTTACACATATTTCATGTAATTATCTTTCAATCCAATATCTTCTCAGTTGAATGGCCATGAAAAATAAGATTATTCTTTTAAACTTTCTCATTCTCTTTCTAGGTAGATGTAAAATAATTCACTCAGCCCACAGATGGGTCAAGGCAGGGCAGAAATGAGGAGGAAGACCATAAATACAATTACAATTTCATAATTTTTCATAAAATTCATGAACCACTAAATATAGGGAATGGAAACAGAAAGATTCCAGAAGTATCAATGTTGCCCTGTATGAATCAGCAAACTACAGTCATGCAGCCTGCACAAATGTCCATGTCATGCATTTCACTTAAATAGAATTCAGAGGAACAGCAATGTGGAACTATTTAAAGAACTCGTGAACTACACACAGTGCAGACACCATTAAAGGAAACCTAACCAGTTCAGTTCTCTGAAGAATTACAGTAAGTGAAATAAAAACATAGTGAGATTAGATGAATTATGGAGATTGTACACAAGACCACAGACTTTGCATTTTTGACTGTAAAATTCAATATTAGTCAAACACCTGTGTAACAACACAATATAAAATAAGGTGTCAGTAACTACTTTGTCCTGCAGAAAAACACCCCACAGAATATGCAGAAAGAGAGAATCCCTGGAAGAGTGTTTCAATAACTTTGAACTGCAGCAACCATCTCCATCAGGTCCTGTGCTTAACAACATTACACAGCCAGGGAATGTGGCGTCTTCCAAGCAAGGATATTCAATATTAAGAGATAAACAAATAAATAATTTACCACTTTGGAATAGTTATAACCTGACATTCCGCTACCCCAGCAGGATCTCCTTCTAGATGTCTTTGGCTCTCTATTTTCAGGAAAAGTTAGTAAATTTGATCCATAAAATCTAAACTGCTCTACAGAATCACACCAAGAGGTGACGGCAGCAGGTTTGACACAGGCAGTGCAGCAGAGGCAAATTGGACTGTGCAGAAGAACAGAAAATAAGCTGAAAAAGTGACTTGCCAAACAATTGTTCCATCTTTTACAAATCATCTGAATTAATATGTAATAAAACATTTACAAATGTAGAATAGAAATAGAAAACCGTGATTTTTATTCCCATGGACGTTTTCAGATACAGGATAGTAACACAGGATTTCAGAGGAAAAGGATATTTCACAGCAACGGAGTAACACTGTTGTGGAGTTCAGCCTAATCCTTCATCAGGGTACGTGAGATACAAATTACTTCACAGTAGCATTAAATTAAAAATGCAGATTAGTTTAAAAGTAGCTCCATGATTTGTTAGGCAAATGTTACCTGCCCATATAATTTATTATACTTAAAACATAAATGTCACTAAACATCTGTAGCACACCATTTCTATATTATCTGACTCTAAGGAAAGCAGAATACAAAAACCCTGTGTCAGAATATATTACATTTGATAGAAAACTGTAACACTAGCAGAAGAATTATTAATGGCTATACAGCAATTTTCCTTACAATACAGAACTTTTACTATTATTGATAAGCTGCAGCACATCGTGAAACAGTTTGCAAACCACATACTATTTTACCCAGTCCCTGATTGTGGTTATTCTCTTCTTGTGGCACTGCTGGCAACACAGAGTTTTGTTTTACAGTAGGGCTTTACCAGATAACTATAAATTATTTCATCAAAAGTACTCCTCTACCTCTTAGCCTTGTATTTAAAAATTAGAAACTAAAGCCAGAATTCTGTATAAAAAAAGAGGCACATGGAATCACTCCATACATCTGTCTTGTTATTAGAAACAAGATTTATCCAAGCAAAGGCACTAAGAGAGAAAAATCCAACCAGCTTGTAGATAAAACAGCCAATAAATTCAACATACTTCCTTACTCTCAAGAAACCTGTAGAAAACAGCATTAAACAAGTCAAGAATTACTTCTCACAACTATTCTACTTGGAAATGAAAGTAACTGACTCAAGTAGCAAGACAAACTCTACAAACAGTAGAGTCTTTGCTCAGATCAATTTTCCCTGAAAACAGTCACAAGACTTCTTAAGTGATCATTACTGTCCTTCACCAAGCGCTGGCTGCGGAAACCTCCAGCTTCACTTCCTGATATCAGTTCACATCTTAATATAAGGGAACGATCATTAAGAAAAGTCATGGAATCTGAAAAACATAATTTTCCTGCCCTGACAAGTCTTTGAGTGAACACATTACCCTGATTTTTAAGGTTTCTCAACTCAGATCAAACTGCTTGGGACAGAGCCAAACAGTTCTGCCCCTCCTCATACAGTGGGAGGATCACATGAAGTTCTCAGATACCAAACAGAGCAGAGGAATGACTTCTTCACACAACACATAAAGTGTAAGGCTCACTGACAGGGATCATGGCAGCTGCAAAAAACATACATAGGTTTAAAAGCTTTTATAAACCGATGGAGAACATCATCCCCACTGAAAGACCGGGAGAGCAGCCCTAAGGAGTTACCCTATCTGCTTGCCTAGAAAAGAGTGTAAGAATAAAGCACCTGCTGGCAAATACTGCTTAGCTGTGGCAGACAAGCAGGGTTTAAAACAATGGTCCTGTCACATACCAGGATTCCAGAGCTTTAGACTTCAAGAGAAAATAGCAGATTAAACCCATATGGCTGTTCCTGTGAACAATGGTCTTTGGGTCGCCCCACAAAGAGAAAGAAACTAAAGACTATTGCTCCAGCCCATCACTTCTCCTAAAGAGAGGTGAAACAGTGGTTTAAGACTGTGATACTATCCATAAAATATTTAGCTCTCTAATAATGCCTGAGGAGACAATTTCCTTCCCCACCTTCCACAGCGCTTTTCAAAACGCATCCAAAGAAACCAAGAGGGACAAAGAAAGGATCTTTTCCACCATTACTGCAATTAAAGCATGCTGACCCTTTTATTCAAATGACAAAAGGCTTCCAATGGCTCATAAAAGACAACTAATACAAAGGTGGAGAAACTAACATGCAGTTTCAGAATAAAAAAGATGCAGTATTTAAGTAGCTCAAATATGTACATATTAAAATATCAAGGAGGTGAGGGGAACCAAACCAGAACAACCCTACAACCCTTTTTTGTCATCTTAAAACTGAAAATACTCCAAGTGACTGTCAGTCACACAGCTCTCTACTCCAGAGAAGAGTTACGAAGAGCACACCACCAAACACTGCTCAGTGGTGGAGACAGTATTAGATGCACAGGCAGAGAAGAGCAGAACCTACAATGCGTCTCACAATCTGCTAATCCAGAATGCACAGCAACTCGGCAACGTGCACTGCTGAAAGCTATTCAAGAAAACCCTGCCACCTTCCTCTAACCCAGCAACACCAGCTGGATACATGCTGACATAACTTTATCCCAGAACACTTAATCTTTTCGGTAATTATCACCACCATGAATAATACAAAAAAATAAAACCAAACAAAACCAACTGAACAAACCAGAGTAGGTACTTATTATTTGGACACGGAGTCCCAGTGACCTTCCCATCCTAAAGGACATTCGGGTTTTTTTACACAAAACGAACATTTCTTTATGTTATTTCCTTGTGCACACTATTGATTTCTTCAGAGTAGCACTATAATTATGGCAAAGCTTCCTTCTCAAAACAGGTTGTAGCAAGACTGTAGGGCCTTTGAAATTATGCAGACTCACTTGGTGAAGATACAGCTTCAAAAAGCTTATTACATTCCCAAAACATCACATCCCTCATATTTCTAGTCTTATTTTGAAAAGAGTATGGTCCCTACTGAAAGAAAAGGAAATTTAGGAAGCCAAACATGGTAAAGCAGATCTATTGATTCCACACAGTTTTTCCTATCAAGAGCCTTTATGTACCTGAGGGGGGAGGCAGGAACAGCTGCACAGATCCTTGTTAAACCTTGACAGAGATGGTGAACCTGAAGGTGTGCCAAGGACACTCCTCTGCTACAACTCTGCTCATCCCCAACACAACACACAAAGTCCACGCTCCGTGATCAGAACTGAATGTTCACACTGACAGACTCAGCAATACCAGCACACTTTTATGGATAAATAGTCAAGTCATGCTTCCAAGCACCAGGAAGAAAACAAAGAAATCAAAAACAACAATAAACACCCCTTCCAATCAAATAAAGAAAAAGCGCCAAACAAAACTAAAACCAGGACTTCGTAATTTTCCCCCTCAAACAATAAAACCAAAGGTATCTGGTATCTGACATGTCTAAGGGAAACTGAAAAAAAATCAGAGGAAAATATCAATGTTCCTCAGCACCACTGGACTTTGAACACACACACACATTAACTTTCAGCCACAGTAGGAAACAAGAAATACTTTGCAGGTATCTGCCAGAACTTCATTCTCTGTAAGACAAGGGTTTAGGCATCTCACAAATAAAGAGCCTTCCTGCAGTTCCACCCCCAACACATTACAGAAAAACAAATGTGTCTCTTCTCAGGGAGAAACTCTGAATCCTCCAGACTTCATCTCACAGTGAAAAACATTCACTGCTGAAACCAGACTGAGGCAGTCTGGATTAAACAGATGGCACTCTATTTAGAACAGTTTCTCTGTTAATAACATGATAATGCCATTCCTCCTGGAACTCCTCTCATGCACCTCCAACACACCTATTAAAAAAACCCTGGAACCCAGTAGTTTTACATCAAAATATGTACATTAAAGAAAAAGGCACTACAGTCTGTCCAAAAATTCTGCCAGCATCATACGATAATCAGTGGTTTTTCTCATTCTTGTAACAATATCACAAACTAACATATAACAGCGTTCGTGTTCTGCTAACAAGAAACATTATTGTATCATATAGAATTGAAGAATACGTAATTTAAGTCTTTATAAGTCACTGACTGCGGAGTTAACTTTTACCAGCCTCTTTTCAGATGAAGGGGATTGTGCACTCAAGCTTGACAAGTGAAAAGTAATTTTAATCAATGAGATACTAATTGACACAACCACACGGCCACAGCACGCAAACCACCGAGCTCCCCAAGGAGAAGCGACACCGAGTCACCTCCTCGCCCCAGAACAGCTGCCAAGAGAATTCCCAACTTCCTCTCACCTCTCAGTGCAGCTCCAGGATTCCGGGATGTCTCCCCGCTCCTCCTACGGAAACAAACACGAACGCTCTTTTAAGACGTTCCCACCGAAGAACACAAGGCAGCCCCCGGCACCGCGGGCAGGGCGGGGGCCCGGGGCTTTACGTAACCCCGGGGCGGGAGCGGGACGGGAGCGGCACCGGCAGCTCCGCAC